>BMAO01017481.1:0-154372 GCA_019973975.1 Trichonephila clavata
AGTTTTTCTTCATTTTTCTCAAATATTGGTGGGACTTGCACAGAATTTTGGATTGAAATACATAAGAAATCCGAATGTATAAAATAGTTTAACACTGTACGATTCACCTTTTACATAACTATATATAAAACTTACATTTTTCGCAATGGAATGATTTTTTTAAATTTTTGTTACGTTTATAGATTTGGAAAGGCAATTTCAGAGATCCATTCCTTTTATGACGAGAAATCAGAATTTAGAGCTGAATTTTTTTTCACAAATTAATTCCCTCATAATTATAATTTCTTTCAGTTATTAACAATACTTTTAGTTTAATCTGAACGACATTCTAAACAAATCTGAGACCAAGAGAAAAATGACCTAATAAAATTGAAACTGACAAAGAGAATTTCACACACACACACAAAGGAAACTCTTTCAACCACTTGAACCTTGCATGTTTATTCTTCCAAAAAATGGCAAATGTTCATTTCTTTCTTTCCGAGATTCTTATAGCAGCCGAAGATGTACGCATCTCCTTTTAAAATAGAATTTCTATAATCAAAGCAAGGAAACACACAAATCATTTTTTGCTAATCAAAAATCTGACTTAAAAATAATGGAGTTGTATATACCTACAGTAGCTCAAACAATTCAAATTACACCTTACTTTTACTTGATTAATTTAATTTTCAGTATGAATATTATATTACAAAGAAAAACATATATGTTTTTACTTTTATACAAATCAAATGGTTTAATTTAAAGTAAAAACAAAGAACAATCAACGGAAAACTTCCTAAATGAAAAGCTTTCAAAGCAATTTAAGCAAACATGAGAACATTTTTTCTTAAAAAAAATTGAGAATATACCAATGAAATTTGAATAAACTATCTCTCTCATACAAAGAAAGTGTCAATATCTAGTCGCATGTAATTTGTATTTTATAATGACCTATCATCATGATACCAACTTTTTGGTGGTACCTGAAGATATTTTACCCCATTCTTATTGCAACACTTGTTTTAAATGGGGGTTTTGATTCTAATTTTGTGTTTATGAATCGCTGTTTCGAGTGTGGCTCACACAATTTCAGTATCGGGAACTGTGGGAGGGTGTAATTTTGCTGTTTACAATGAAAACGATAACAAATCTTGAGTTACGCTTCATGTGTTTGGGATCTGCTGGAAAAAGAGATTTCCATTTAAAGCCGAATATTTCAATTCCTTTAGATTTTTGCGAAGTATATCTAAGTAATCTACACTGGAGTCAAAAAAAGTTAAGCATAATTGATGATTATGTGAATAAAGAAGGAACTGCAAAACAGAATGGAGGGAAACGTGATATGCGAGAGTAAAATGGTTATAAAATAAAGTAGCAAATCAAAAGAATGATATTAATTAATTTTATTATCCAAAGTAGCAGATTGAAAGAAAACTGAGCATAGCAAGGATTCAAACTTTAAAGAAAAAATGAAAGAAAACATTAAATAAAATACTGATGCTGCAGTTTAATAAGGCGCGTGGTCACCTCTGACAGCCAAGCACGGTGTACAGCGATTTACCATACTTGCTATAAGAGGATGAATGAGTTGTGAACTCAAACGGTTCCAAGCTTCTTGGAGAGCTCTCTTCAGTTCTGTAACGGAGATTGGTGGGTGCGAAGGGGCTGCAACTTGTCTCCCAAGCGTATCCCATACATGCTCGATAGGTTTTAAATCAGAGGATTTCGCAGGCCACGACATGCGCTGGATGTTTTCCGTTTCAAGGAAGTCATCAATCAGCACCGCTCGGTGACATGGCGCATTATCATCCATGAATATAAAGTCAGGACTGACAGCACTTCAAAACAAGCAAACATAAGGCTCAAGAACTTCGATTCTGTATCTTTGAGCAGTCACAGACTCCGTGACAAAGAAATGGAGGTCTGTGTGGCCGTCCATCATGATGCCTGCCCATACCATTACACCCCTTGATGGAAAATGATGTCTTTCCGTTATGTTTCTTGGTTCAAAACGTGTTCCACGTACTCTCCATATCGTTACCCACCAAGAATCACTACTCAGACTAAACCAGGACTCATCACTGAACATCCCATTGGCCCATTCTTCCACACTCCAATGTTGATATTTCAAACTCCAGTTCAAACGAGCGCGTTTATGCGCAGACATGAGGGGAATGTTGAGTACTGGGTTCGAGTGTGTGTGGTGTTATCAAGTAATAATCATAATAATATCCTCTAGTAATAGAATGTCTTTCCTAGATTTATTGGTAAAATCCTTAACAAATTAAAGCATTACATCAATTAGACTGAAACTATCAAGACAAAAAAAGCTAGTAAACATAGACAAATCAGTACGCCGAAGCCAAGAACTATAAGTAAACAACAGCACATCGTTATGCTGAAGCCAAGTAAAGATTCCAACTGAGACAGAAACGGTTACAGTTAGTTTCTATCGATATAGACCACGTGGGTTCTGAGCGGGGTGTCAACTAAACTCCACCTACTCAGACCACCCGGATTCTAATTTACAACATCCTGCCCCCGGATGAACCAGTGGGTTCATAAAAAATGTTCATGTATTCAAGCAATTAAATTTTAAAATTAAGTATTTCTTGACTTCTAGCACCGTTAAATTTTAAAAAATACATACAAATTTAAAACTATATATACATTGAAAATATAAAATAGTTCAAAACACAATCTTCTTGAATCATTCTAGCTATAGAAACAACATTTAAGACCAAAATACTAGACTGCATTTTTTTTTTTAATCTAAAGAAATATACATTATCAAACAAATATTATCAATACAATTATTTACATTAATCAGCATTCAAAATATCAAAAAAAAAATATGTTATTCTAGAATATAAGTACTTTAATATTTAGGAATCACCACAAATTTTAATAATCAGTCCTGAATTTCTAAATTATACAACAATTGTACAGGACGTTTAATTATGTATGAATCAGTCTTGATTTTGCAAGCCCTCACCTTGCCATCTCTACCGGGAAACAATTCAAGAATTCTTCCCAATTTCCGGAAATTTCTTGGTAATTGATCATCTTTGATCAAAACAACATCATTAACTTTAAATTGAGAAGCATTTTTAAATAAGCTTGAATGAGCGAATCTTAAATTTAGCAAATACTCATTCTTCCACCTAGACCCAAGGGATCTCATTAGCTTTTCGCGATAGTTAAAAGCTTTAATTAAGCATTTTCTGGAAGAGAGATTGGAATCACACACACACACACACACACACACAAGGGGAAGTCTTACAGGTGGTAGCGAAGTGATTCGTTTTCCTATAATAAAATGTGCTGGAGTCAAAGGAATTGTTTCCTCTGTTTCGCTACCAACGTAAGTGACAGGTCGAGAGTTGATCATTCCTTCAATCTCAGTTAGAACAGTTGATAACTGCTCAGTAGTGAGTGATGATTTTCCTAGTGTTTTTCGAAGCCCGACTTTCACAGAACGCACCATACGTTCATAGAAACCACCCCACCAGGCAGCTCTTTCGATGATGTATTTCCACTTAATAGAGTGAGCAGAGTAAAAGTTTTTTACATCTGCATGGTTCAACACTTTCCACATTTGTTGAAGCTCCAATTCAGCACGTTTAAAAGTACGGGCATTATCCGATATTACCAAGGGACACAAGCCTCGACGAGCAATAAAACGTCGAAAAGCGAGAAGAAATGTGTCAGTAGTCATATTACCGAGAAGCTCTAAATGAACACTTCTTGTTACTGCACAAGTAATTAACAGTATATACTGTTTGGCATCACTGTCTTTGACGAATAACGGTCCGGCAAAATCAATCCCTACAACTGAAAAGGGAAGTGATTCTGTTACACGGACGTCTGGAAGAGGAGCGATAACTTGATTTCCTGGATTAGAGTTAAATCTCTTACAAATAATGCATTTTTTTAGGAGAGACTTTATAGTCTGACGTGCTTTCAAAATCCAGTATTTCTCTCTCACCTGAACTAATGTGTGAGATACACCAGAATGAAATACTCTTTTATGTGACTCCCAAATTAACAATTCAGTTAACCCAGACTTGGAAGGGAGAATAATAGGATGTTTCTCATTCGCTGATAAAGAAGTGGTTTTTCCTAGTCTTCCTGTGACTCGCAGAACACCGTTGTCATCAAGGAAGGTGTTCAAAAACAATAACTTGGAATCTTTTTGTAAATGTTTATCACTTTTTAAGCAAGTAATTTCACTGGAGTAAAAATCATTTTGAGTTACTTTCACCCAAAATATTTCTGCATTAAAGAGTTCCTCCGATGCAAGAGGACCCTTTTCGAAGTCTTTCTTTCTAAGTGCGTTCACAAAACGAAAGATATAAGCCGTAACTCTTAGCAGTTTAAGCAAACTACTATATTTATCTGGATGGATAATTTTCTCGCGAGTAATTGTTAAGTTGACAATAAGACTGGATTTCAACTCAACAGTTTCAGAATCTATTGATTCAAATCCTTTTAAGTTCGGCCAAAGATATTCAGAATCTCTTTTAACCATTCAGGACTGTGCCACAATTTTTCGGAATTTATAAGATCACTACTAGTTATGCCACTAGTCAATAAGTCAGTCGGGTTTTGTTTACCACTGCAATGACTCCAAGATACAGGCTCTGTGTTTTCTTTAATTTCCAAGATTCTATTGGAAACGAAAGGTTTAAATTTGGATGCCGAGCCCTTAATCCAATATAGCACAATCATCGAGTCACTCCACAGTATTATTCTATTAATATCCTTGAAAATTCTCTTAAGATATTTCACTAATCTAGCAGCGACTACAGCACCCATTAATTCTAGCCTAGAGTTATCTTTTTAATAGGGGCTACTCTAGATTTAGAAATAACGAATCTAGTATTAAAATTGTTATCAGAAATTTTATATCTTAAGTAGGCCACAGCTCCAAAAGATTTAGGTGAAGCATCCGAAAACACATGTAACTGTAATTCATTTATATTAATTAAACTTGTGGGGGAATAATAATATCGCGGAATCTTTAAATTTTGCAAATGTTCAATTTCTTTACACTTTTCTATAACGCCTTGCTTTTTATGTTTTTTCATAACCGAATTATACCTTTCAAATAATAACCCTCATCCTTATTAAATCCTAAAATGAATCGTTTTTCTGCAACCTCAAAGTTACTACCTAAATGTTCTTCTATACCGTTAGTCTTTAATTGCAACGGCACCTCACAACGCCCATTTTCTTTATTTCTTTTCCAAAATCGTTTAAACTATTCCCTGTCCCATAACCCCTCGTCGATTCATCCCCCAACAAGAAAGTTTCCACCTCCCACAAGAGCTTCCAATCGTTCTGGACCTCCGTGCAAGAAATGTAGCTAACAGATGCATGTTTCACTTTTCGAGGGTCAGCAAGTTGACCTATTAATGTTTCTCCGAAAAGGGTGGGGAGCCTAAACAAATTCTTGTTTATTTTTGTATAGGCTTTCCTGTTATAGAATTAACCAAGAAATTCGCGCCAAGTAAAATCTTTATGGGACCTTTTTGGAAAGAATCTGCCATTTGACAGCCAGATGGAATCAAGTTACGTAACAGCTTCGGGGTCGAATCCGAATAAATCTCAGCCCCCGTGATTTCGTCTGTCACTAGAGCCTCGATGTTTAGGGATTGAAAGGGGGAAATCTACTCGTTAAAGTTAGATTTACAACCTCGAATGTTTTCTCGAGAGGCTTTCGATTGGAAAAAGTATAGATTAACAGAGTTTGTCTTACTGGCTTCAAATTTAACGCATTTTTTAAATCATTTCGTATAAAAGATTTCTGTGATCCAGAATCTAATAAAAGCCTAGCTATAACTTTATTACAACCATTAATTAGTTGAACCTCAGCTGTTTGTAGTAATGTCGCATAATTTTCAGGTGAATATTGAGGGTTCAAAACAGAAGACATTACTATATCCTTCACCCGAGTTTCCGTTTCAGGTTTCTTTAAGCTATCTACTTCGGGAATTTCTGTTTTATTATTTCGAAGTGGAGTTTTAATTTTAGTTTTAGGGCAAAACAGCGAATTGTGATTTAAATTCTGGCAAGTTTCACATGGTGTAATTTTTACCTTGCATTGTGAAATTAGGTGCTTATAGGTCATGCACCGATAACATCTACCCTCTTTCTTTAATTTATACCGTTTTTCTTCATTAGAAAATATTTGGCATCCAATTGAAGTGTGTATCAGAATTACAAAATATGCAAACATTTCTAACAACCGTAGTTAAAGCGGAAGATGAAGGAAAATTATTTTTGAGTTTAGGTTGTTGTGGCTGATACGATAAATTTCTCGGAAGATATCTAGAATTTTCTGGGATTTTCTGTGAATGCCCTAGTGCTATGTTTGCAGATTCGCGAGATTCAATTTCAAATTTAATAAATTTAATTAATTCTTTAACATCTCCAATATTTTTTGAATCTTTTTGACGATGAAACTCGACAACTACATCATGCGGAAGTTGCTTAAGCAATATTGGAATTAACAAATGCCCGTAATTTCCCGATGCGACTCCCATAGAGTCTAAATTTCTTATGTTAATTTCACTTTCATCATGCAATTTTCTTAATCCTTTTAGATTAAAGGAAGATTTAACTGGTTCAATCTCTAAAAGCTTATTCATGAAACAACTAATTAAGTGGTCCTGTCTACCATATTTGTCTTTCAAAAGATTCAAACATGAGATTTATAGTTATCTTCGGTAAGGGCAAAACCGGAGACAATTTTAGAAGCTTCACCAGATAAAAAAGATTTTAAATAAATAAATTTATCAACATTATTTAAGGATTCATTAGCATCAATTGCATTCGTGAAGCAATTGATAAATTCAAGATATGTGCTGGAATCGCCACTAAAATTAGGAATTCGAAGCTTTGGCAAATTAAGAGACAATGCAGGATTATTAGTTCTTACATTGGACTCATTTGCACCTTTAAAATTTACAGCTAGTTGGCTTAGGTGCTCTTTATTTATTTTACTTTTAATTTTATATATTTGACTTCATTTATATTCTCTTGATATTCAAGAGAACCTTCTATTTCTGCTTTAAATAATTCTTCATCCGAGAGTAAATCTTCTACTTCTTTATTAAGAGTTTGAGGCTCTATTTGCTTAGCATCTAAATTAAGCAAATATTCAAAAAGTTGTTCTTAGTTAGTTTCGTTCTGGCTATCGAAATCTTCCAAGAACGATTTCACTTTATTCACAAACTTTGTAGAAGCAGAACGAACAACTTTTCTTTTTGCTCTAACTTTATCAATAGCTTCCATTTTTAAATAAAACAAAAACTACAGTACCTTTCAAAGTCCTCGAAGACGGTAATCCAATAATAATCAAAACTGTTTAGCACAAACACAAAACACCGCACACACAATTAAATAGCCAAGTTGATTCCCGGGTTTCGGCACCAATATTGAGTACCGGGTTCGAGTGTGTGTGGTGTTATCAAGTAATAATCATAATAATATCCTGGAGTCCTAGAATGTCTTAACTGGACTTATTGGTAAAATCCTTAACAAAATTAAAGCATTACATCAATTAGACTGAAACTATCAAGACAAAAAAAGCTAGTAAACATAAACAAATCAGTACGCCGAAGCCAAGAACTACAAGCAAACAACAGCACATCGTTATGCTGAAGCCAAGTAAAGATTCCAACTCAGACAGAAACGGTTACAGTTAGTTTCTATCGATATAGACCACGTGGGTTCTTAGCGGGGTGTCAACTAAGCTCCACCTACTCAGACAACCCGGATTCTAATTTACAACAGGGAATGCAAACTGCTGGTCTTCTGGCATACAGGCCAGCATGATTGAGTCTCCTGTAAACAGTTCGTCTCGAAATTTGTATTCCTGTGGCGACTGTGAGCGCCGAACCCAGTGTTCTGGCAGTACTACCCCTCTGACGTCGCGCACTTATTACCAGTTATCGGTCTTGGCGAGGAGTTGTGACTCTTGGTCGACCTGATACTGGTTGTCGGGTAACATCTCTCGTTCTTTGAAACCTCCGCCACAGTCTTGAGATCACAGACTGGTGCACATTCAGAATTGGAGACACTTCGGTTTGTGATCGTGAGGATTCCAGCATTCCAATGATTCTTCATTTCTTAAACATGTCCAATTGGCGTCTTTGGGGCATCATTCACCTTGTTTGATGGTTAACAACGTTCCTTCACACAGCAGTTGCACGAAACTTGTCTGAACTGCCTATATTGCGTGAATCGGTTTCTCCGCGTTCCGACATGCTCCGTTGTTTCGCGCAGGACGTAGTCGACGGAAAAGTTTTGCATAAACCCAATGTTTCTTCTTCACCCAATTAATATCCGCAAGAAATTTGGAATAATTTTACGAATATTTACTCCATGTTTTTCGCATTTTACGATTTATGCTTAACTTTTGGACAGCAGTGTATATTGTTCATAATGCCATCTATGAAAACTAAACTTTCTACCCCGAATGAAGCCGTACAGTTCCAAGCCAAGAAGAAGCTACCACCATGTTTAACTTAGGGTTTTTAGCCCCGGGATCCAGGTAGTTTTTTGAAATCCCGGGAATAAAATAACAACTCCCGGGATTTAATTTTTGTCTGAATTTATATTTTGAATTTTTTTCAAAGTATTGTGAATCTGGTATTACATTTAATATAGCTTATTTACTTATTTTGTACTGTATACGTTTAATGTCAGTTTTCTTATGTGTTGAATCTTGAAGGGTTCGAGGTGGGTGCGTATTTAAACCATGAAATTTGATAAGTTTTATCTTATTTCCTTCTGTAACTTATGATGTATTTTTAAGATATAAATTAATATGCAAATACTGTACTACATCCTGTATGATACACTTTGAATAAGGCACAGTTAATTTTGGTACCAGTCGCTTTGAATATGGACCTTATATATTTACCTCTTATTTAGGGAAATTCTATTTAAGTTAGGGTTTGCAGCCTCGAGATCCCGGTGTTTCTTCAAATCCCGAGATTAAAATATGTTATTCCAGGATTTAACTTTTGTCTAAATTATGTTTTGAAATTTTTTCTCATTAAAATTTATATAGAGAGCTTCCACTTCTGAAACCAGACAACATTCCCAGTAAGCGCAACATTCCTTGCATTCCCCCAGTAATAAAAAAATACGACTCTTTTGTCTGATGTGTTTATCATATTGATTATTCAAAAAAAAAATTTTTTTTTTGAATCATCAATCAGGAATCATTTTTCTGAATTATGAATTTAAGTCAAGATAAAACATGTGTTTTTTTTTTAGATTTCACTCTCGCTTTTTTATATATATCAAGAGATAACTTGAGAGTAATATTACTTTGTTATTATAAGTATATTCTCTCTTATAAGCTGTTATTGCTGTTTGGAGCATCGAAAAGGCATTTCTTCATAATTCTTTCTGAATATTTAAAGTTTGAGATTTAACTCATTTATAGGGGAGTTATTCAGTTGTGTGTGTGTTTTTCTTCTTTTTTAATATATAGAGAGATAAATTTAGAAATATTATTTCGTCATATAATAAATATATTTTTCAATTCGATTGCATGCATTAATATTTAAATGTTGTTAAAAATATTTCAAAAAGATGTTTTTGGAGGAAGCTAAAAGACAGAATTTTATTGGACTGTGAAATATACAATGTATTCTTTTTATTTAAAAAATTTAAGTCTGTTTTTTGAGTATTTTTACTACTAATTGACACCATGAATCCTGCAGGGCTGTCCATAAATCTGTAGGGATAAGAGGTGGTGGAGATCTCTTCTGAACAGCACGTTGCAAGGCATCCCAGATATATTAAATAATTTTCTTGTCTGGTGATTTTGGTGGCCAGCGGAAGTGTCTAAATTCAAAAAAGGGCTCCGGGAGCCACTCTGCATCAATTCTGAACGTGTGGTCGCATTATTCTGCTGAAATTCTCCAAGTCCGTCGAATTGCACAATGAACATGAATGGGTCCAGGTGATCAGACAGGATGCTTACGTACTTGTTAATTGTCAGAGTCATATCTAGACATATCAGGAGTCCCATATCCCGCCAACTGCACACGCTCCATACCATCACAGAGCCTCCAACAGCTTGAACAGTCCCATGTTGACATGTAGGGTCCATCGATTCATGAGGTTTTCTCCATACCCGTACACGTCCATCAGCTCGATTCACTTGGAAACGAGACTCGTCAGACCAGCCAACGTGTTTCCAGCCATCAACAGTCTAAAGTTGGTGTTGACGGGTCCAGGCGAGGCATAAAGCTTTGTGTCGCGCAGTCAACAAGGGTACACGAGTGGGCCTTCGGCTCCGAAAGCCCATATCCATGATGTTTCGTTGAATAGTTAGCACGGTGACACTTGTTGATGGCCCAGCATTAAAATCTGCAGCAATTTGTGGGAGAGTTTCACGTCTGTCTCACTTAATGATTCTCGTCAGTCGTCGTTGGTCCCGTTCTTACATTATCTTTTTTCGGCCGAAGCGATGCCGTAGATTTGATGTTTTACCGGATTCTCGATGTTCATGGTACAATCGTAAAATGGTCGTAAAATCCAAATTTCATCGCTACCTCGGAAATGCTATGTCCCATCTCTCGTGCACTGACTATAAGATCACGTTCAAACTCACTTAAATCTTGATAACTTGCCAGTGTAGCAGCAGTAACCTATTTAGCAATTGTGCCAGACACTCGTTTTCTTATATAGGCTTTGCCGACTGCAGCGCCGTACTCTGATTGGTTCCATATCTCTTTATTTGCATATGCATACCTGTAACAGTTTTTTTTTTTGGCTCCTCAGTGTATAAATACTAAAATAATAAATGTGCATTAAAATCTTCTCTGGCACCAACGTAATAAAAACTAATATTGTTTTATAAAATTTTGAATAGATGAAATACTTTGTTAAAAAATATATATTGGCACTAATAAAATGTAATGATTAATAATATTAAAATGGTTTGTTACAACTTATACTCTATTCAACACTCGAAACAATATTTTATTTTATACACGTTATAAGAGCTCTTATATTTGAGTCGGAAAAGTGGACTCATTTCTAGAGAAAGTCTTTCATCACTTTTAGTATTTACTAGTAACGACACATACAACTTGGTGTAATAAAAGTTTCACAATATTCACTTTTACTTATGAATATCACATAAATATTTTGAATCTTTCCGTAACTTTGTAAATTTATTCATTTCTTATATATATATATATATATATATATATATATATATATATATATAAATTCTTCTCTTTCTCTTACATCTCACATTCACTAATATAAATTGCATCATACTGTTTCTTTTCTCATATCTCTGTGAGAAAATCTACATGATCAAATCACAGATGTTCAGGGATGCTAGTATGAAAATAATAAGAGGTGTAAAACTCAAAGTAAACAAGTTTGTCCTCTTAATGATTCTAGACATATAAAAAATCATAATGATTGCATTCTCTTCTATCCACTGTATAATTTCCAAAAGTAAGATTCAAGTTGTTAAATTATTTTAATATAACAAAGAACATTTAGAGAAACAATGAAACCTGATATGTAGTAATCATATCAAAACACTCAATTTCAAAATGAAAAAGATTAAATTAAATGCAATAAATTTACTCATGAATAAAATTGTTAACAAAATAATAAAATTCAGTGGAGAAAAAAAGAATGCAATGTGACTTTACTTTGCTTCTCATCAAAATCACTATCATTAGTGCAAGTACATTAGTCATTTCTCTAATAACAAAATTTATATCTTTCAACCTTAAAACACGAAATACTATCAGAAATGCAAATTCACTTAACCTATTAAAGTAAAGTAATGAAATACGCTAAGATTTCTCAGAGAAATTGTAATAAATACTTTTTTTAAAAGAATAAACAATATCACTTAAAACAAAATATACTATAAAAGTTTCAATATCAAATTATATTACTCTTTTTCAAAAAGCCTTGTTAAGCAAAACTCAGTCACTTCTATATTACATAATGGATTTCTTTTCTGTAATTTCTTTTTCTTTTGGTTATTTTCTTGAGTGCAATTAAACTGAATATTTTCAGATGAATGAAAATGCCTTAAGCGGACTGAATGAACCAATTCAGTCTCAGTTTTATTCAGAATATTGGGTCTATATCTATTTCAAAAAATACATCTGAACATTTTCTTAAAACTGTATAAGAACCTGAATGAGGGGAAATTAAGAGGGCTTGGTACCGATAAAATTTATTTAATCTTATTTTTTGCATTATTGTCTTTCAAAATGATATATCACTTTTGCATGTTGGAAAATTAGAAGTTGGATAAAACTTCATTTGAAAAATGTAAATTAACAAATAAAGTAATTCAACCACGCCACCTTTTTAAAAAAACTAAAAAAAAAAAACACGTTTTGATAAAAAAAAAATATTTTAAAAAGAGAAATAATAACTATACAAAAAGATGTAATATGTAAAGCAGGATATTACCGAGGTATTACACTAATGTAATATTCTTTCTTTATGAAGTGTGTGCACGTAAATTTTCTGAATTAAGTCATTTTATATTAATAGTTTCATAATTTTTGTTCTTATCCCTCATATGTTTTTTCATACAAGAATGGAACTTCAATATTATGTAAAGAAAAAGGTAAAATTTGTGTCATGACCGAAAAAAAATTTTTTTAAACATTTTTCTTGAATTTTCTTGCGCAATTAATATTCTGTAACAATTGATCATTTATAAAAATGTATGGGGTGAAAAATACGAAAAGGCAATTATTTTAATGAAAAATATATAATTAATGTCTTAAAGTAGTATTTTAGTTTATTTATAATTATTTTTTTACGATTACAAACTTTAAAGTGGTTTTTCTCATATTTTTTTTTTTATACTTTAGTGCATTCAAAATACTACTCCTACAATTATTTAGAAATCACTTCCATTTCTCCATTTTTTGCTGCTTAATTACAAAGCATGTAAGAAAATAAGGGATCCATTTTGCTGTAAAATAAATCTCTTAAAAAATTTTTCAATGTAGGAGATATTGGCTTTTTCAACGAATTTTAGCAACATATCAATATTTTATTTTTTTTTCTCCAAAACTAATTAGGTTATTGTAAAATCGATCCCCAAAGTTACTTAGACCATCCATAAGAATTTTACAAAAGAATCTGAGATAAAAAAAAGAATAATTACTATAAAGAGTAGGATTTTAAAAGTTTCCAAATTTTCACACGAAAAAATTTAGTTTTCAAATTGTGTGAATAATGTGTGCAAAATTCGTATCATTTTCTAAAACAGAAACATTGTATTAAATGATAAAATATAATTTTTAAATATATAAATAAAGAAAATTGTTCAAAGGGTACCGAGTCATCTTAATTTCCTTGAATTGGGGTATTGAAATTCCTCACACATTACTAAGTCACAAACCTTGAAATCAGCTTCCAGAAATTTTTTAACATATCTTATTTTTTTATTTTATGATATTGTTTGGGTCTTTCAAAAGCGAATTTTCATGCTTTTTCTATTGGAGAATATATTTCATTATCTCTTAGTGAAATTTCAAAAGGTAAATTGCCATGCATTAGTTAAATTGGAGGGAAGCCTTTTATTGTATGCAGAGATTGATAATATTGAAGGGTTACTTTTTTGAAAATTTTTGTCCATGGGACTTTATTTGAGTTGTTAGTAATTTCAGATTTTAATTAGGTAATGATGTATTGATTTACACGTTCAATCTTTCCATTGGTTTGTTGTCTGTAGGAAGTGATTAATAATTGAGTGACATTGTTATGTCAAGACATGTTTAAATTTTGAAGACGTAAACGAAGTATTTCTATCACTTAAAATTTTCGTTGTATTATTTTGAAAGATTTGTCTTAAACTATTAATATAATTATATCTGTTGTTGCATTTTTTCATGGGAAAGTCCAAATACACCTGGATGACATGATCAATAATAATGAGCAAATATTTTTAACAAAATTGTAATAATTTAAACCACCTACACACAAGATGGGCATTACGTTGATCGCGATCGACTGGTGGACCACAAAGACATTTTAGGGTGACCGCCTAAAATTTTACCAGTTAGTATTTATATACGGACAGTTCAAGATTTGCTGACAGTACTCAACTTATTCCTTCTACTGACTATAACAACAAAAACTAACTTTAGATAAAAATGATTTTTTTTTTAAATATAATTTGAATTGTTTCATAATAAATGTATCATTTGATATAATTATATTTCCGTCTATTATAATGAAGTTTGTATCTTGCGTTTTGCTTTAAATGTGGTTTTAAAAGTGTGAGTTGTTTTTATTTTAGTTCTGTAGGTATATATAAGTACATATTCCGTACTTATTATTAAGTTATAATAATAACCTTTCCCTTACCTCACCACACCTACGACATTGGGCAGTAGCGTACAGAAGAATTTTTAAAGGGAAGGGGGTCGAGGGTTGAAGGTCTACCATTCTCGTATCATACCCCAATATACAGCCAAACATACTTTTTTGGCTTTGTGGGTTGTCGGGAGCATAAAGCAGCAAAAAATAAATTACTGAAATTAAAAAATAACTTAGTAAATAATTAACATTAATAAATAAAAAATTACTAATATCAATTACTTAATTATATTTTACATACATTATGCATGGGGCTATAATGAACTGGGGGGAAAATGAAGGGTTATGAGGGAGGGTCCGGACCCTTGGACGCCTTCCCCGCCCTTGTGTGCGCCATTGACGCTGTGTGGAACGCAACTCCTTAAAAAAAAGTAGAAGTAGCCCGCACCCTGGAAAAGTCTGCCCACCCCTGACCTACACTATCTATTGACAACAGTTCAAAGGGTTTTTCAAATAGGGGAAATGATTTCATCAGTCCGTATTTTTGTGATGTGACTTCTTATTTATTTGACAAGGTATACAATGCATTTCACATTATTTCTTATACCAGCAAGAATTTTTATCCAATATTGGGGTGATATTATTTTTCACATGATAGCTACATCAGAATGACCAAATTTGTCATGCGTTGTTTCCATTAATTTAACTCGTTGAGCTTTAAGTACAATTATTGTAGCTAAACCTTGTCTCTTTACAAAAGAGAAACACCATCCCTCTTAAAACATTTAAATACTGATATATCTTCTAAATTAATTTTGAAAATGAATTATTTCATTGATATTTAAAAATGTTGTAGAGGAGTATTAATTGATTGTTTAAGCAATATATATATATATATATATAGGATTTCTTCTTAGCATATCAGCTTCAATATTGGTGCAACCTCTCTTATATTTTATATCAAAACCATACGTAGAAACTTTTAAAGACCATCTAAAAAGTTGACCAGTGGGATTTTTAAAATTTTTAAGCCGAACTAGTGCATTATGATCGGTATGAACTGTGAAATGAGATCTCTGAGGATAGCAATGGAATTTATCTAAACTATCAACTATCGCTATGCACTCTAATCAGTATTGTATAATCCATTTCATAATTTCTCAATTGCCTGGAATGGAAGGCAATCGGATGATGACTTTGATTGGGTCTCTCTTGCTTAAGGATAGATGCATCTATATAAAGATGGCAAGGATAATTTGGATTGAATAAGGATGAAATAGATATTGTGAAATTTAGCTGTCTTTAAGTTTTCGAAAAGACTGTTGACGTTCTGGGATCCAATTCTATTATTGATTCTTTTAAAGAAGATTATTTAGTGGCATTCTCAATTTTACATAGAGAGGAATGAATTTATGATAGACATTAATACTACCAAGAAATCTTTGTAAAGCTTATACATTTCTAGGAGGAAAGAGTTTTTTAATTATTTCTACATTTGTATTGTTTGGACTGTATGACCCTTGTTTTATCTCATATCCCAATAAATGATTTGTATCTTTACCAAACTTTCATTTTGAGAATTTTAATTTAATATTTTCCTTTTCACAAATTTTTAAAAAGTTTCTAAATGTTTTGCATGTTCTTTAACAGATTCTGAAAATTCTATTATATCCTCAAAGTAATTTAATGCAAATTTTACTTGGTATTTATTTAGAATTTGTCGAATAGCTCTTTGAAAAATAGCTGGGGAATTTTTATATCCAAAAGGCAAGCGATTAAAATGAAAAAGACCATAATTTGATGTAAATGCAAGTTTTTATCAGAATTATTATAATCTAATTTAATATGTCAATGCCAGCGCAAATATCAATAGTTGAGAAAAATTTTGTACGTTTAATTCGTCTAAAACTGCATCTATTTGGGGAATTGGTTCCGCGTCTTATTTTGTGATAGCATTCAGCTTCCTATAATCGATACATAATCGTGTGCTAGCATAATCCTCTTTTTTAAAAGCGAATGTTATTGGGGCAGCATAAGAACTATGAGTTGGTTTAATTTTTCCTGCTTTCAACAATGCTTATTGTTTTTTATTTCCACGTCAACCTTAGGAGAGGTTTTATAAGGGTGATTTGCAATAGGTAATTCTGAGGTAAGTGCTATTTTAGAGGAGTACATTTTATATATCACCCACATCAAATTTATATATAGCATAGACATGTTTATAATTATCAATATCACAATAATAATATCACGTCACTGTTAGGAGAATTATTTCTATATTAAACATTAGATCAGCTTTCTTAGTGATTATTTTACTATTATTAAATTTAAGAACTTTTATTTTATTTTCTCGTTTATGCTTATTTTTTTCTTCACTGATTTCCTTAGATTCACCCTTTTTTAAAATTATTTTGCCCATTTGAAATATTTTCTGTTCACCAAAATTAACAATTAATTCAAAACTACTCATAGTCTTATTAGACACAATATCAAGTATGGCAGTTCTACACTTACAAAGAGGAAATAAATATTTTTATCAGTTTATCTTATCCTCATTTGTAAAATAATATTTTCACTAACCTTATTTTATCCATTCATGGTGGATATTTTAATTCTATGTGTTATACAGTTTGTTATCCATTGATTTGTGTTAGTAAATTTTTGGAAATAATGTTAACATTTGATCCTGAATCAAGGAGTACAGCAACTTGTTTGAAGTTGACTCTTCTTTTAATGATCATCGGTTCTCATGTTCTGTGTTGTTAGAATACTGTGTTATTTTTTGGGTCCTTTGAGCGGGGTGGAAGACTGGAGGATCTAGTCGCAAAGCCACTGGTCGTTGGTACGAGAATCTTTGGTTTCTCGGCCGCTGAAGAGAAGGGGAGACCGAGTGATGAGGAGGAGATGCTGATGGACGCTGATGAGTGTATACTTTTTATCTTGAATAACCCATAGGGCGTTGATATTGACCACTTCTCCAATTCCACCTTCCGTACTGTTGTCTATAGGCAAGTTGTGTCAGATTGTTAGGTACTGTTTTCAGCGGATATTTCAAATTTATAAATTCTGGGTAACTTGAGGTTGTATTTTGTTTTTCTCTTGAATATCCAAAATTTTCCTTTTTTTCTTGTAGGTCCTGTATAACTTGGCCCATCTACTAACTTGATTAGAAATATGATTTTCTTTTATTTGTTACTTCGAAAGGATCGCATGTATCTTCAAAGTTGTACAGGAATGATCGCGAATGGGACTTTCCAAATAATAAATTTCGATGAAAGTTTGAACGTCTTCAAAACGTACATCACTTTATATGATGGTTATATTTTAATTTTTTTCTTCCTCTGTCTGTTCTGCACACTTCTTCTGTACTCGTTTTCTTTTTATATTTGTATTCTGCCTTAGTTTCCATATTGAAATTGCAATTTTGAGTATCCAAGTTCTGTTAGGTGTTGAACAGAATTTTTGTTGGAGCGCTGTTTTTCTTCCTCTCGTGGTTGGCTCGATTTTTCTACCCCGGGAAAAGAGTCATTATTTACTGCGGCAACCCTGCATTCAGCTAAGAGACATACAGCACGTTCGGAGTTCAATAAAATCTCTCTACATCAATTTTTATGATAGTTGACTGACTTGTTATCCTTTTCTTCCTTTTTTAAATGATTCTAAATTTAATAATATATTTAATTTAAAGTTATGAAATGCGTTTTCAGGTATATCCTATCAGCTTTGTTTCTGTAGTATTTCTAGTCAACACCAAACCTTTTTTAAAAACGGTATTATTCAGCCACTCATCGAGAAATGTTACGCTGAGAGAAATTGGAGTCTAAGAGGGCATTCCACTTATGTCCAGAACTGTTAACTACCTTTCTTAAATTAAGTGTTATAATTGAAAGTTAATAATGACATATGGTCCAATAAAAATAAGGATCTGGGGTTAGAAGTGCTCTGTTTGTACTATATGTTCCGTAAAATAATTGGGTTTTAATATAATACTTGAGGGTGTAACGGAAAATAAAAGTTAAATGGTATGTAAGGGATTGAATTTTAGATTAAATTTAATTATCCTTATAAACACACACACACACACACACATATATATATATATTTGGTCTTGTAGATGTTACAACTTTCTCACGTATTATTTTATATTTTATTATACTATATATATATATATATATATATATGATCTGAGTTGCTAGGAATTTTGCTTACTTATTAAATGCTTCATTATGTTGTAGTAGAGGCATAGTTGAGAAGACTTGATATTTGTAAACTTTTATTAGTTCCTTGAACAGGACATTGCAACAATTCACACAAAACTATTTCCAACACGAAAAGCACATAAGCGAAAACAGCAGAGACGAATACATTTGTTGGCGAGTGTACAAAGCACAAACGCTAGCTGCAGGCAGTTACATGATGAAGACAGACAAAAGACAAAACAGCGCGCAACCGTCTGCTTCGTGTTTTTACACTGGCGGTGAAGGTCGTAGGACTCTTTTGTAACAGGAGTCGAGTGGTCTAGGCATCGGATCATGGCTAGAGTGGCATGAGTTTGATCCTGGTACCACTAAAGATCCGCCGTGTAGGGGGACGATGCACGTTAAATCTGTCGAGAGCTCAAACGTCCTCCCGTTGGTGTGGTATGGTATGGTAGTTAGGAGAGGGGGTGCCACCTCAGGTGTCACCGCGTCACTTGACCATGGTTCAAAATTACGCGGACCGTCGCCAAAAGCCCTCGTGTTGCTAATCAGTGCGACGTTAATATTCTCCCACTCTCTCACTGTAACAGGAGTCGTGATTGGATGTAGTTGCACGTGAGCAATTAGATTAAGATTAAGATTATAACGGTCTTGTGCCAAAGAATTAGGAAATAATTTAACCGGGTAAAGTTAAAGAGTTAGAAGAAGTCATTACATCCCCCCCCCCTTCCATGAGACGTGTGTATGCGCCAGGGCCCTTGACACACACAAGTATCTTAGAGAGATATTAAATTTAAAATTTTGAATTAAGTTTTATTATAAAAAAATTTCTTCACTCCAACCATCAGGCATAAAAACTCCAACACAGAAATTAAATAACATGAAAACAAATATACACCGATATAACTGTAAAATATGGGTACCCATAAATAACTTTCAAAATGTATTAAATTTAAAAATGTAACAAAATTCAAAATGTAGTAATGTTCAAAATGCATTGAAGTTCAAGATGTATCAAAGTTAAAAATGTTCACATTTTCTTGAGTGGTTGAAGTAATACTGTTTACATCCTTATAAACGTTGCATCATAAAAATACACAATATCAAAAATAAAAACAATAAACACTTGAAATGGAATGAAAACAAAAATAAGATTCAAATATATAATTGTTGTATAAAATATCATCAAGGACAAACATCACAGAAACATCTAAGTTTGTTTCAAAAGTAAACTTAATAATCTTAGTACTTTGGACTATTAAGGAATTGGAATTTAATTCAAACTTTTCCCTGTTTCCATCCAAGAGAGAATAATACTGAGATGAAAACAGGAAAAACTCTGAACTGGTTTGGAAGATGGAGGGGGGGGGACCCCATGTTTCACACATTTATAAGATCTGTATTCACACACACATTTCTCATTGTGATATTTCACAACAACATTTTAAGAAAAAAAGGGGCAAAAATTATCTTAAGAGTGGAAAAAAGGGGGGTCCACCTAAGAGGGGTAAAAGGACAATGGTTGGGTTTGTGCAGGTGTGTGGGGGGTTTGTTTTAGTGATTATTAATATGATTACACTGGGCAACAAAAAAGAAACATTTTTTTTGTCTCAGAAAGAAAAGCTGTGATTCTGATAGCATTTCTTCTCCTGAATTCAAATATGATATCGATTTTTCTTCATCACGCAAGGTTTTTGAGAGACAGGCATTTATAATTTGAAACACTTTAATATTTTCTACGTTCTTAAGTACACAATATTCGAACATTCGGACTCGCCTAGAAATTAAGAAATCACGATTTTCTTTTATATTTCGCCTGTGGACTATTCTTCTTGATGGTCCAACAATAATAGGCCAGCATATTAGCATTCCATTTGCCTTGATATCTCTTGATTTCCCAAAAAACTGTGAGTTACATTTTTGAATGCTTGCCAAGCTGCTTTCTCAAGTGGATTTAATAGTTCCTCAAACTTCTCATCATGCATTAGTGATCGTATTTGTGGACTCACAAATATCCCTCCTTTAATTTTTGCATCACTAATTTTAGGAAACTTCTGCTTTAAGTACATGAAACGAGGAGTATTGCCCATGGATTTTACGAAATTCTTCATTAATCCTAGTTTGATATGTAATAGAGGTAAATACACATTTTTATGACTACACAATGCGTCATGTTTCACATTTTTCTGTACAGGAATGAATCCATTCTTTTCTGATGCAATGTTTTTTTCTGTCCCTACTATCCCAAAGACACAAAAAGCAACAGTACTTTGTGTAACCAAGCTGCAGACCAAGAATAAGTGCGATTACCTTCAAATCACCCCAAATATACCATTCATACACTGCATATTGAAGCTTTGCCAATATAAATTGAAAGTTTTCATACGTTACTTTCATATTAGCAGAGTGAGCCACAAGTATTGATGGGAATTTATTTCTATTATGCAGAAGCACTGCTTTTAAACTTGATTTGGAGGAATCAATGAACAAGTGTCATTCTATAGGTTTGTGTTCAATACCAAATATCTCCATAAGAGAAGAAATGTCATTAAAAAAACACTAAGCCATTTTCTTCAGTAAAAAGTCTTTACATTGAGAATGACGACTACGATAAGTACATATCGTTGTATTCTTATGAAGAAGATTCCATCGTTTTAGCTGGGAACCAAGCATTTCAGACTGTTTTTTGGATAACTTTAAATCTTGTATGGAGATCGTTAAGATCTTCTTGAGTCAATAAATGAGGCTCAGATGAACAGCTTGGTTCAAAAGTTGTATCACCACTAACTGTTTCTTCTTCCTTACTTCTATTGGAATCTGAGCTCTCTTCATCTAATGTCACATGTTCTGGAGGCTTTGGAGAGAGCAATTCTTCGCTGTGTGGAACTGGTCTCATTGCAGATTGCAAGTCAGGGTACACCACTGTATGCTTTGAGTTTGACGTAATCCCTTTAATGTTCATTAAGCAGAAATAACAGTCAGAGGAGAGATCTTTGGGTTTCCTCCAAATCATAGGGATACCAAATGGCATGTGCCATTTTTCCATGCAGTGAGAAGCCTATTACACGATAAACAACAGATATGGAGGGCCCAGGTCCTTGTTTGGTCCCCCACTTTACACCTAAAATAAAGTTCATAACACTTTTTTACTAATGGAGTAAGGTTTCGTCTTTGTGACTTGAGCGTCACTTCACCACATAACAAAAGTTGTTATGATGAATTAAACAAGCTCTATGCATTTTGTAACTAACAACAAATTAAAAGAAATAAATTTGTAAATACGTAACATACAACAATACAGACACAAAGCACTCACAATTACGTGTTTACTGGTTCACTATTATCTCACAATTGACATCGTTCTAATAAATGCATGCTAGTCTAGACCATGTCTGTGCCTGTCTGTTGTGTCTGGAGCGAAAGTGTCTGTACATGTCTGAACTTGCACAACAGTAGCAATGGTACCATTTGAGTTAACTCATGGGGCTCTATCACATTTAGAATGCTCTAGGAATTTTTATTTTACAATGGACAAATGGTCGTTTATTAAAAAAATATTTAAATACATTAATTGAAATTAAAATGTTAAAAAAAACTGTGGGTGATGGAGAAATTCCGAATACATATTTGAAAACATGCTAAAAAACTGCATTAATTACAACTATTGGTACTCATGAGACAAAAATCATGTTGACCAGTGTTATCATTCGTGACTTAATTTTAATGCTTCAGGAGGAAAATAAGTTCCCAATTTTGACACGTGAACAATTTCAGTTGGTTTTTTAGTTAAAGCATTGGGTTTGGTTATTCCATAATTTAGATCTGACAGTTTTTGTACTATTTCATAGGGGCCTGAAAAAACTGGGGATAATTTTCTACGATTTGGATCATTAAATTCTTCATGGATTTCAATGTCACCAGGTTCAAAGGGAGAATCAAAATGAAACGATCATCATATTTAATTTTGTTTTTCTCATGATATTTAATAGTGTTTTCTTTTGCTAATTTTCTGGCTTCTTCAACTGGAGGTTAAAATTGATTTTGACCTAATGGAGATGTATACGGTAAACTGCCAAATAAGAAATATGCAGGAAGAATTTTATGACTGAGTGAGTTGTAAATTATATTCATTAATTACTTGTACTAAAAGTTTAGTCCATGGAATTTTGGTAGGAGAAGAATTTACTTTACATCTTAATTTAGTTACAATAGACTGATTAACACGTTTACATTTTCCATTTGTCTAAGGATGATTAGAAGTAGTTAATAAATGTTTCACACTATAGTTTCTTAAAAAGCGTTTAAATCTAGATGAGGTAAAAGCACCATTTCTATCAGTTAACAATTTGAATTTGGAATTGTTTCAAACAATTTGCATAGGTTTCTGTTGTTTCACTTTTGGAAGGAAAAGTCCAAATATAGCGTGTTGTATTTTCTATTATTAAGTGGAGAAATTTTTTAGTAGAATTATAATAATTAAATCCACCGACAGTATCAACAGAGATACACTCAAAAGGTTGATCTGTGGGAGGTAGAGCCTGTAAATGACCAAATCTTTTTTGCCTTTTCTCTTTGTTTAATTGACATACATCACAATGTTTAACAAATTTTGAAATGTATAAGTTAATATGAGGCCAGTAATATTAAGAAGTAATTAAATTTACCATTTTTTGAGTACCTGGATGTCCAAATTGTTCATGAGCATTTCGCAAATTTTTTCTTCTTAATGAAAAAGTTACAACAATTTTTTTTAAATAGATTTTTATTTTTAAGGACAATGACATCATCAACTTTCTTATATTTAGGATCATTTACATTATCTAAATTTTGATATGTTTTTATCTCATCTAATTCAAGTAGATGTACAGAGTGTTGGATATTTGAGCAATAGGATGTCTCGATAACATGTCAGCTTCAACATTATTAGTCCCCTTTAAATATTTTACTTCATAATCAAACATGCTTAATTTTAAAGTCCAACGAAATAACCTACCCTTTAAGTTTTTCTCATTTTTAAGCCAAACAAGAGCAGCATGATCAGTGTGGATTATTTTTTGCCATGTAAATAATAACAAAACTTATCAAGAGCATCTGCAATGGCCAAACATTCCAATTCTGTGATGCAATAATTTTTTTTCATAGTCACGTAAAGTTCTAGAATGATAAGATATTGGGTGAAGAGTACCAGAATTATATATATCTAGCTGTTTTAAAACTGCGCCAAGTGCACTTTGAGAAGCATCACGGAATTCATGAAGAGGTAATTTAGGATCATATAATTGTAATACAGGTTTAGTTACTAATTTATTTTTTAACAATTCAAAGGATTTTGATATTCAACAGTCTAATTCCATTGTTTATCTTTCTTTAAGAGTTGATTTAAAGTTTCTCTAATTTTAGCATATGAATCAATGAATTTGTTATAAACATTTACAGAACCAAGAAAACTTTGAAGTTGTTTAACATTTTTAGGGGGCTGTAATTTTTTAATAGTTTTAATATTTTGATTATCTGATGTAATGCAACCTTCTTTAATTTCATAGCCTAAAAAATTTATTTTATTTTTTGCAAAAACACATTTTGAAAATTTTACTTTAATGTTTTCCTTATCACAAATTTTGAATACTTTTCTTAAATGAGTATAGTGCTCCTCTAAAGAATTTGAAAAAATAACTATATTCAAAATAGTGACAAGCAAAATTTGAACATTTATGTTTAGTTTGAATTTTACAAATAGTGTGATTAAAATTGCACGGGGATTTCGGAAACCAAAAGAGGGAACTTGAAATTCATATAAACCTTCAATTGTGATAAAAGCTAAAAATTTTCTTTATCTTTATCGTGAAGAGGAATGTGCCAGCAACCACTTGCCAATTCAAGAGTAGAAAAAAATTTAGCATTATTTAATTTATCTAGCAGGGAGTCTATTCGAGGTAAGGGTTCTGTGTCTATTTTACAAATTGCATTCAGTTTTCTGTAGTCAATGCATAGTCTTGTTTGTTGTTTTTCATCTCTTTTATAAGCCAAAGTAACAGGGAAAAAATAACAACTACTTAATTCCTTAATTAAACCTGCAGCTAGTAAATTTTGAATTTGTTTATTAATCTCAGCTTCTGAAGTAGCTGATGTTCTGTAAGCTCTCTGAGAAATTGGGAGATCTGAGGTTAAATTAATTCTAGGGGTTCCATTCTTATTTTACCAACATCATATTTATTTTTTGAAAAACATGGGAGTATTCTGAAATAAGTTGCACCAGGTTAGGAGATAGTTCTTTAACAATCAGAGGTGAGAAAATTTCCTCCGTAGTATTGACTAACTCTCCCTGATTAGGTTTAGGTTTGTTTACATATTCCTGTATGTATAAAGACATTTGTTTGTTGATTTTGCTACAATTATTTACAATAATTTGTCCATTTTGTAACAATTGGTAATATTCACAATTAATCCTAAATTTGTATTGGTTACACTCTGGTAGTCCTAGGATAATATAAGGTAGATTACTATTAATAACATACAGATTTACATTTTGTTCAATTTATCATATTCTTAGAAAAGTTCTGCATAGTTGGTTTAATTGAAAATTGCCATGGGCTTTGTAAATATGTATAGGCCTAGTTCTTTGTTTTGTTAGTTTAAGTTTATTTACAATATCTGCAGAAATTAAAGATAAAGTGGATCCAGTGTCAATAACAATATTTACATTAATTTTACCTGTAAAAGGTAAATTGTCCAAGTTAGCTAGGCTTGGGAATGGTGGGACGTGTCCGGAAACTTGTAATTGTCAATATGTTGGGCCAGGGGCCTCAGTAGAAGGGTGTTGTCTCTGGTTTGGGATTTTTTGAGTACTAACAGGGTTCCCCGTGCACTGAGAAGCAGTGTTAGTAGCCAAAGATGAGTCACAAGTAAATGGGGTTTGTCTTAATTCGGTTTGATTAAAAGGACATTGCTGCTTCCAATAGTAAGCATTGAGAATGCCTTGTCGAGTACAAACGACTACATGGTGTTGGTGGCATTCCATTTTGAAAATGTGTGTGGTCGTTGGGTCTAAATCCTCGATTGAGAAAATTGTGAGCCTGATGATTTAGATGTTGGGGACGCGTTCTGTTAAAATTCTGAAAATTGGGTCTAAAAGACTTATTTTGAGGTCTGAAAGCATTTTGTCTTGGTCTATAATTATTTGGTTCTGGTTTAGTTGCTTGTGTTTTCATTAGGCGGGTAGCTACCATGAGCCATTTTGTAAGTGAGGTGGGAGGGTTAATGGTCATTAGTTGTTTAATATTGGTGGGCAGTCCATCCACGAGTCCTTCCAAAATGAGTTGGGGAGATAGACCTAATTGTCTACCCCAATTTAGTTTCTGGTGAAAACATTGTTTTAAGTTATTTCTTAACTGGTGTTGAGAGAAATCTGATAAATTTACTATGTTAGGTTTTAAGAAATTTTCAGCAAGGATATTACAGAGATCATCAAAATTAGAAATATTAAGACAAGAATTAATATAATGGGTTAGAACAGAACCTATAAGGTATTTTTAGATACTAAGAATTTTCCAATCATTGTCTTTATTGCTCTAATTTTACATGTATTATTAAAATACTCTAACCAAGCTTCTATTCTCATTCCATTTTCGGGGTCAAATGCAATTAAAAAGGGTTCACTGGGAATTTTTGATTAGTATTACTATTTACAGCCAAATTGGTTTGATCATCATTTGCCATTTTTAGCCCAGATCTGAGAATCATATAGAAATTAAAATTTTAAATATATATTAAAAATTTTGAAGTACAAAATAAAAATACCAAAAATATATAATTGAAATATCAACACAAATCAAAATATTTGCAGTTATTAATAATCAATATTCAAATATCAAATATGAAAAAACTTATATTTCTTGATTCAATATATATTTTTTATCACAATTGAAACAAGCATTTCAATACTATTAAAAAATGTCAAATAACTATTAATGGAAATCAATTTGTAGAAAAATATATTAGTATAAAATATGCGATATGAATTATTTTAATGTTTAGACACTTTGAATAAGTAAAATGGAAAAGCATATCTACTAACGAGGATTTTCATTGACATTTGACTTGCAGAAATTGCGCTATTTTTCAATTTGATGACTTCTTTTCATGTTAAACGCGCACCACAATTTGAAGAACACAAAACTATTTAGCGAAAAAATATTCATTTTCTTTAACGCAGGAGCAACGGGAGTTTTCCCATACTATGCAGTAGAAAAAAGGGGAATCCCCATTCTAGTTGAGCTGAAAACTTTTATGGCCTGGATTTTTTCACATTGTTGTCGCAAGGAATAGGAAATAGGATTTTACTTGAAGTGTCGACGGTGATTTTCTTACGATATTCTACTTTTTTCCCCGCATTCCCAGCAGGTTATTTTAATCCTGCCGACTTGTTGCGATGCTCTGAGTTGCTAGGAATTTTGCTTACTTATTAAATGCTTCATTATGTTGCAGTCGTGGCATAGTTGAGAAGACTTGATATTTTTTTGTAAACTTTTATTAGTTTCTTGAACAGGACATTGCAACAATTCACACAAAAACAATTTCCAACACGAAAAGCACATAAGCGAAAACAGCAGGGACAAATACATTTGTTGGCGAGTGGACAAAGCACAAACGCTAGCTGCAGGCAGTTACATGATGAAGACAGACAAAAGACAAAACAGCGCGCAACCGTCTGTTTCGTGTTTTTACACTGGCGGTGAAGGTCGTAGGACTCTTTTGTAACAGGAGTCGTGATATATATATATATATATATATATAAAGGCTCCTTTATATATACATATATTTATATAAAGGCGGCGTAGATATAAAGGCTATCCGGTTTGTCTAAATGGGAACACGCAACATACAATTGTCCTTGTGAAAACCAATCTGTACCTAAATCTGAACCACACAATTCTAAAGATTGACCTTGAGCTTTATTGATTGGAATTACAAACGCCTATCGAACTGGAAATTGTTATCTTTTAAATTTAAATGGAGTATCAGACGGATTCATGGAAATTCGAGGAATGAGCCCATCTTCGTTTTTGAAAGGGCCAGTTAATATCGTTGCTTTCACTACGTTATTCATCAATTGCTTACCTGCGAACCAAGTACCGTTACGGAGTTTTGTTTGATTAACATTGCGCCAATAATCATGTGGCGCAATTCATCGAGGAATTCGAGGCTGCTTATGTTCGCAAATTCGAGGAATGAGGCCATCTTCGTTTTTGAAAGGGCCAGTTAATATCGTTGCTTTCAGTACGTTATTCATCAATTGCTTACCTGCGAACCGAGTACCGTTACAGAGTTTTGTTTGATTAACATTACGCCACATGATGATTGGCGCACCTATTTTCAATTTTCATATGTGTGGTGGCATTCCTGGCTGATAAACATTCAGAAACTCCGAAGGATAATTAACTACTTCATCTGATTCCACAACGGTGTCTATCGATTTATATATAATTTCCTCACTTTGAATGATGGATAGTATGAAATTATTAGGTTCATAGACATCTTTATTCTTCGCGGCTAGGGCAGCTCGCTTTCTGAGTCAGTCATGATTCCTATAATTAAATTGAGTGCTGGGAAATACTTTTTCAATAAGTTCTTTCGATGTTATTAAATTTCAAAATAATCAGGAAATGATATTCGTTTTGTCTCACTTCAGAGCATCACACGACTGTGAAAATTGGCATGTGTGACACCGTCAAGAATTCTCAATTCCTGGAAAGATCTAGGACCAAGCACATTAACCAACAGCATCGAAAATAGAAACATTCATCTTAATTAGGATGCACTGTATAAAATCTACCAATCGTATTTTCTTTGAACATGCCAGGTTTACCATCGGCTGGGTTCCCATCGTCTGCGCCATAGCAATACTTTTTTATTTTCATTCCACGGGCAATAAGAGGGCACTTCTGAATGCAACAGTGTTTTGGCGAAAATGTTTTTCGGACACAAAATGAAGAAAGCAGTTATTGTTGTACCAGGTCCCTTTGATGTACATTTCAATCAGTAAAATTAACACGCTGGTCATTATCTAAATGTATTGATAATTGAATCACAGCTGGAATGCGTTTATGAATGGGAAATGAAAAAATTCGCCATGCAGCTTTATTGCCTGCTTATGTATTTTCCAGCCCGGTATTGTGAAATTTCATCGATGACTCGTGCTGCATTTATGTCACAGTTTTCTTGTGCACACCAAAAACTGCCTTTGTTTACATATTTAAAGTTGTATTTAATTGATTTGACGAAATAGTAATATTCTATGTTTAGGTGCGCTATGTATGTTTTAGATAACAGAGGTGAATTTAGAGGTATATATATATATATATGTAACCACCCACACAGTTTGTCTGCATCAATAACACCATGTTACACGTGTACAGTTGCCGAATTCCCGCCATCTTTAGTTGATCGTCCCCTATACCAAGGGTATGCATCTTCTCCTGTTATCGTGTTGGCTGCGAATGCTTGAGAATAATTTTTAGAGCATTTCCCGTCTACCATGCATGGCGAATTTGGATTTAGTGTACAGCATGTTCCATGAATCATGTTTTTCAAAATATCTGCATGTAAATCATCAGCATGTAGAATCTCAGAGCATATCACATCATCGATTTCGTCTGAAGTTATTTTATTGTAGAGGGTTAGTATATACGCATGGGGTAATCCTATTTTTTGCCATTCTTCTGAATGCATCCAGCAACGTACAAATACAAATATTTCATAATTCACAAAAAAGAAATCCATCAACGACTTGAGCTTTTGTTTGAAAACACATACTGTGATGTCATTCCTATCCACTTGCGATTGCCCAAGAAGTAACAACTGCTGTATCACATCGCAAGCTGAATTGCACGTGAAGGCGATAATAAGTCTGGATACCCGTAAAGGCAAACATATGCCATCGCAATCTTGGGCATATACCTGCACGTAACACGAAATGCCTATGTATGAAGATGGCAAAATAACCAGTTTTCCAACGTTGGTTTTATTACCTTCAATCACAATTGCATCTTGCAAAAGAATGTATATTTCAGATCGAAGTTTGGCCTGAAACAATCTAAGAAATAGCAAGCATTCCGTTTAAATTTTTACGAATATATCAATAATGTCCTGGTGAAACAACTGACTGTATTTCAAAATATAAATCTCCTCGTTCCTACAAATCACTAAGCGGTATGCGTAAAAGTTCATTAAACTGCACTTTTAATCGATTTCTGCACCATTAAGGCGACACGGGACCATCTTTACAATTTTTTTTATTTTTAATATTTGACATTTGGTTTTAATTCTATTTAATAAAGGTTAATATTTAATAATAACTCCATACAAAAAAATTTTAATTTCTTGCAAAATGTTTGTAAAATTTAAATTTTTTAAAATTTTTTTAAATCTTTAAGGCTTTTTTAAATATGTCTTTTTTCTTTCAAATTTTTTTTCCAAGTACCTTATAAAATACTACATAAAACTGTGCATCGGTTTTTTTCTGCTGATACTCTTTATTTTTTATTAATTTTTTTATTGTTAAACTTCCAAAAATTCTCGAAAAAACATAAATTTTGTTTTTGAAATTTTTTTAGAAAATGTACCAAATATTTTAGAGCTAATTTCATGCACAGTTTTACAAAACATACATATCAGAACATGTATAAAAGCTTTCAAACCCTTACTTCAATTATCAAAAAAGCCTTAGGGTTTTGAATAACAGTATATGTACAAAAATTCAACATGGAGAAAAATGAGTTTAAAGTTTTCATTCCTTGAATAGCATGATAAAAAATTCCTCCAATAATCTGAAACTTTTATGGAATATTAATTAGTTGTTTCAAGCTGCTTACTATAAAAATTGTTAAACATTTACAAGAATAAAAGAATATACTTGTATAATGAATATATAAAAGAAAACAAACTAAAAGGTAAATATTTCATAAAACGTTATCTTAACAATTTTAAAAAAAATTAAACACACACTTTAGAATTAATTCCATGCACAGTTCTATGCTACCATAATAAACAACATATACACAAATATTCATACTATTTTTTTCATAATTTTAAAAGCCTTAATATATTAAAAACTGTTCCGAAATGGAAGAAAATGCAAAAAAAAAACTTTTCAATTTAAAGCTTCTTATAAAGAATAATGTTTCACAAATAAAATATATAAAATTGGAAATTTACAACCAATAATTTGCTTAAATAAGTCTCTTGAATATTTTTTTATAGTAATTACATGTTGAAATTTCAGATATGGGAAATAAAGCATTACTAAAATAAAGTGTGCAAAACTGCGATAAATTCGAAGTTTCACTGTTGGCTGCAATTGCTTTTCTTACAAATAAAAATTTGTTAAATTTCTAGCATTCAATCAATGTTATAAAAATTAAAAAATAAAATAATATAGTAAATATAAATAAAAATAAAATAAATTAAAATTTTGCATACGTGATCAACAAATTAAAAATTTCCCTCTTTATAAGAAACACCTTCTTTTTCACGAATGAATTGCTCTTTGCGTTTACGAGCTAGTTTGATTTTTTTCTGCACCAAATTGTACAAAATTCTTCTTCTTTTTCTTTGATATACTCTTCTAAAATCTTTATAAATTGCTAAATTTTTCGCTATGCTGTTCAGATAAATTTTATTTTCTTGTTGCATAAATTGAAGTGTTTGCAAAGTTCCAACGTTAAATTCAGATACTGCATCACAAACTGCAATATTCACTCGTTTCAATGAGGCGGATGATATTTTAGAGCACTTACTCCAAATAATGCTGTGCAGCGTTTCATTGGAATTTTGAGTCATGCACCGAATGCAACGCTCCAATAAATCATTCGAAGCAAGTCTCTGGTAAATTGGCAATATTTTGGCCAAATGAGCCTCATTCACTGGTGTTTTTACCAGTTTTTTGTGCGAACCTGGTTTTCTACCGTTTGCAATAGCTGACTTATAAAAACACCAAGACTCTTGACTAGAAGGGCATTTAAAGTGCTGGGGGTTTTCATCAGTGGAAATGCTATGGAATAATGTAGCATATATGGTAGTCTTCATGTTTTCGGCATTGCCTTTGTTGCTTAAAATGGCATTCTGATAATATTGCGTAAGCTTTTTTATGGTTTCATCTTTCAAACTGCCATAAGATTTTCCACCGAGAGTAACTCCTCTTGAACGCCATTCCTTTACACATTTTCGGAGAGCTGTTCCTAGTCGCTTGCTCACATGGTTCACACACTCTTCTTTGTTTATTTTAACATCTCCATAGACTTTTGATTCGGTCAGATGTTGAAACGCTTTGGAATCACCCTCTGAAAGTACTGTCGTGTATCTAAATCCAATCTTCTCAGATCTCGACCACAATTCGGATGCTGCATGGACTTCCATCGAACCTGAAGAGCCACAATGGTTTGCACTACAAGAATCTTTGTGAATCAAGAATCTCAAAAATGCTTGTGTAGCTCGCAAATTAATATCGTAGGGCTGATTTAGTCCATTTTTTTCATTACAAATCTGCTCAGAAGTTTTCATTTCATTAATAATATCAGCGCAAGAACCATACACAACTTGAATATTTTCACAAAATTCATAGGCTCTTCCAAAATTTACTCGCAAAGAAGCATTTCTGCAAGTATTACATAGAGTATTTTTAAAAAGATTCGTTAATGCATTTTTATCAATAATGACGTATGTTGGAGATCTGGATTTACCAGTTTATTTTTCATCCAAACGAAAAAAACTCTTGCATTCTTCTTCAAGTTTTGCACAATCAAGTTAGTGTTTTGAGAAAATTTTGAACTTGTCTTAGCATCTGGAAACCACCTCTTCGAAGCTTTCATTGTGGCAGATTTAGTATGTCTTTTAGGCCTAGGCATGTTACACTTTTAAACTTTTTGGAGAAATCAAATTAAATTTTTAAATGAAAACTATTTCATAACGCCAAATTCCTTGTCGTAAAGCAACTTTTCTTTCTCTTTAGAACAAAGAGTACAAAAATATAACTAAATTTGCAGGAAAAAAACTTTACAGAAAACGCAGTAGCATAACTCTCGTATAATCAAAACAAAGCAATGATTTCATTTCAGTTTAAACACTAAGCGTGGAATAAAAAAAATTGTTCCTTATTTATCAGGCTCTTTTCTAGCATACAGTCTGAAAAGTGGGCGTGGCAGCTTTGTTTAGTCTACAGTCATGCAGCAAAAATGGATAAATAACTCAATAAAAAAATACAGCTGCAGCTCTGAAATTTTGCAGACACATTTAGAAGAATTAAAAGTATCATATAAGCCAATAAAAAAAATCGATTGTTTAACGATTTTTAGGGTACCATATCGCCTTAAGGGAAAAAAAAACGGTAATTATTGCTAACAAAGCCATCTATTGGCAAGTAGCGATAATGACCGTTGAAGAAGCTGTTCTCTTGCGGTCGCAGGTATATTACTGATGTAAGAAATAGATAAAACAATATTTGATGCGGGGTTTATATCTAGTCAAAATTTGAGTTAGATCGATGCAGAACGTTTTGAGTTTTTGAAGAGCACACAAACCAACACAACATTTTTTTAGATATGGATAGATATATACACATAATCACACCCAATAATTGGTAATCACATACCAATTCTGACAAGAAACAAATTTTTATCGCAATTAATTCGAAAATTAAAGTATATATGTATAAATATATATACTGTATTCACGAAAATCGCGTAATTCAGTTTTTTTCAGATTAGATTCATTCCTATTTAAATATGTTTTAATGTAAGCTGGACTCATTTTCTTCTGTCTTTCAATTCATAAACTCAATGTAAATTAGACAATTATTTTGAAACCGCATATTTTTAGTTTAGAGAAACTTTATATTTGAAACATGAACTCAACTATATTGAATTACAGTTGATTATTTTGATCAAGATTGCTCTTTCCAGGTTATGTTAATGCATGAAAAATTACATATTTTTTTACCTTTCGTAAGGTGTATAAATAAAGATAAAAGTTTTTCACACAAGTATGGTAATGTTTCGTTTCAAACGTAAATACTTTTGAAATTTATTTTCTAAGAAAATTAGTGTCACTTATATATTATATATGTGCGGGTTATGCTACAATTTATATACGAGACAATCGCTTGATTTCCTGTGGCTATTATCAAAAATGTTAACATGAAATTCAAACAAAATATCACAACTATATCTATATATATATATATATATATATATAATCAATATTTCTCTACAAGAGAGAGATGAATAAACATGATCAAACTGAAAGGAATTTAAATTGTAAGATAACCCAGCAATAGATTTTAAACAGAAATAAGAAAAAATAAAATATAGAGTTAAATATAAAAAAAATATAAAAACATGGATGCTAGAGTATTATAAACATTGCTGACTTAGGACAGCTTAAATATAAAATAATTTATATGAAAGTGGGGTTGAACATGTTTGATGGCCAGCCAATCTTCCCCCTTTCTGTTAATAATGCTAAGAAAAAACCTAATGAAAATAATGGATAGAAAATCTAAATCTATTATGAGGAAAAGGTAACTTACCTAAAAATTGCTTTCAAAAATGCAGAGCCCGAGCTAAATCTGAGTACAATAAACAAGTTATATTTCCAGATTCTGGACCCAAATACAAATTCAAAAAGCATAGCAATATCTGAAAAGTAGCACTACGCGAAAGTATGAAAAGAATAGAAATAATAAATTAAGAATTGTAAATATGCTACCATTTTCTTAGGGACACTAAGATTGTATGATTTCAAAAAACAATAAAAATTTAAAAAATTCTAATAGAACAAGTAATTTTATCTAAATATAGGATTTGGAGGTACCTATATCTATCTAGGAAGATAAATAAATTTATAATAATAACTTTAAAATAAACTATGGAAATTTAATCCGTACTATTTAGAATTTCTGTATTGAAATATCTATTAATAAAATTAATTGGGTAATTTTGAATGAAACAGTATTTAATGAAATGTTTAAATTTTTCTTCTGATTTATTTGAAACTATAAATTTGCGTTGTGTGTAATTAATAACAATACTTCTGAATATTGAAACATTTGCATTACTCTCCCAATTTGGTACTTTTATAATATTGAAATTAAAGTTTTTTTCATTTATCATAATATTAGTAACTTATTTCATTACGCTTTAATTTAATTTCTATATGAAGAAAATTTGCTTCATAGTTGTTACTATTTGTTTGTATTAAATTAAGATATTTTGGATAAAAATTAATGTTAGGATTAAAGTTGTCCTAACTGTTGTACTGAGTTTTAAAAAAAAAATTCCAACGTAGTAATTAATTTTTGAGTGGATGGATTCAAAAATAATTACACACACACACACACACACACACACACACACATATATATATATATATATATATATAATATATATATATATATATATATATATATATATATATATATATATATATATATATATATGAAAAACTTTCTTGTGATGCTATTAGTGATTTCATGATTTATATGAAACGTGATGATGTATTTTAGATTAGTACAACAGTTATATAAATTGTACAATGGGTTTTGGCGAACAGGAAGTAACCCCTCCTAGTCTTTATAAAATATAAAAATAACATATTAAAACAAAATGGTATAAATTATTCTCTAATGCTTAGCCAGCAAAGATATATACTCTTCAAAATCATTGCATAGGTATATTAATGCATTTAAAGTTACTCAGGAATATTAAGTAAAGAATGTGAAAAATCATTATCAGCTTTTGGATTGGAATGATTTTAACCTGAATTAGCTAAAAATCTCTTTGTGGTAGGAGCTTTCTTTAATATTTAGCGAATTTTGTATTGAAACCTTTCAAGCGTTAGTTATTGTTTTCTTCGAAATAGATTTCCTTTTTGGAAGCCTTTTTCAATTATTTCATTAATATTAATTGAATATTTTAGAACTCTTTGCTCCTTTAATTGAATTGGAAGAACAATTTCAACTTTTTTTCCCACGACACTTAGTAGTATTATCTTAATAGAATTATGGAAATAAAGTTGCAATAAACTGAAGACTCAGTGACTAAACTAATATTGCTTATACATGCCACAAATATAATTTTATTACGATAGAAATTCTCATTCATTCAGTTTTTCGAAAAAGTATGCATTTTGAAAAATACTTTTGTTGGAATGGATTTTTATTTTAAGAAAGGGAAATTATTTTACATTTTTGGTAGGGGAATACTAGTTTATGTATACAAAACAAAATAGTTCCAAGTTTTTATATCAATTTCAAAATTACTTTGAAGATAATTTGATATTTTTGCATAATTTTTGAGAGTTGTTATGCAAAATAAGTACCTATTATTTTATTTATATTTCTTTTTTTAAATTCTAACTCGTAATAGAGAGAGATGTTTGATTCTTCGTCCTAGCGCAGTACAAGGAATATTCTAACGTCAGGAATCTTGGATTGGCATCACGCCAAAATGTTCAGCTTGAGAAGAATAGCTAGTTGTAATAATTTTAAAGAAAACTGCTCAGTTTGAAAAATGTTATCAAGGTAACAGATTTTGCCCTTTCATTTTTTTTTTCCATTTGGAAACATTAATTTTCTCGCTTCATAGTTTTTGGATGGAACTTAACACTTGTAAAGCAGCAATTTTATTTTTGATGCTAAAGCAATATTCATATGAATCGGTTGTTATACTGAACTGATTAAGTGATGCAGGTTTATGGTATGAATCAAGCATTGTGGGTATATTTTTTACCCTTAGTTGGTAATAACACTTCTGATTTTGTAGCGCAAATTTTATTCTAAAATATTTAATAATTTACGGGATAAGATATTCATTTTATCTAAATGTTTTAAATCTAACAATTTTTTCAGGACTTTAATAGTAAGAACAATTATCAAAGTTTTTGTTACAGTCTTTAAAAATATTACATTCAGCAGCGGTCATATAATAGTGATACAGGAACTATATATTTACTAGTTACAATATTTTTTTTAAAGTACACTGTTCTTTCATATAAGAGAACCGAAGGTATGAGATTTCAAAACAAGAGATAACCCATTTATACATTATTCCTTGTTATAAGGTTAATATGGAAATTAAACGACAATAAAGAAAAATGTTTAAATATCACTCCTTGGGGTGCATTTAGTTTGTATTTGAATTATATATTTAAGTAGAATAATAATTAAATGAAACACGTTTCGAATAATCTATACAGAAGTGTATAAGAACAAATCCACTTACACTGCTAAAATTTGATTGCTAGGTCAAGTAAAAAAGGAAATTGTCTGGATCTAAATAGTAGGTTGCAGTTCGAATACTATTTGTGAGCTTATAAAATTAGATTAAACAATAAGTTTTATTAGAATAGAAGAATTTGTTTTTTTTAAATTCAAATCTCGAAAAGCGGAAATTTTTATACAATGCTATGCCCACTCGTAAATACTTAAGAACGTTTAAAAAATAATTAGTATATTGATTTTGTAACATATACTGCTTGACAACGTACAGTTACGGAGATAGAAAAAAGAAATAAAATGTGAAAGAAGAAACGAAGATATAAATTATAGAAAAAATGAAATTCGGGTAAAATTTTGTATAGGTACCGTGCATTTTTTACTATGCAAAGTGATACAGATTTCACCCTAAAAACATGCTCTTTGGGGCATTTCCAAAGCGCAACAACAAATGAGTCTTCCTGCCACAACAAACAGTTATGATTACCTCAGTAAGGTGTGTGACCTCTTCAGACAATAATGCACATTTTGCATATACTATTTATGCTGCCTAATAAACTACTGAGGAGTTCTAAGAAGATATTTGCTGAATCATTTTTTAAAATGGTTATTAGTTCTTGCGAATTGGGCAATTTCTTTAAGAGATGCACCTTACAAGAGCCTACCAGGCCTGATCAATAAGATTTAGGTCAGATGAGTATAAGTAGGCCTTATCCTAAGTTCAGTATTTCTACTTTCTAGTGGGTCTGATACTTCAACGACCCTGTGTGGGCGCACATTATTATCCATAAACAGAAAGACTGAGCATAATACCCTCTATAAAGATGAATTAGGATCCAGAATAATCTATGTACAATATCTTTGCGATTTAATGGTGCTAAGTTGAGTAACGTGTTCACCCTCTTCACACTAACTGGTGGCCAGAATCACTAGTCACAGTGAAATAGGATTTGGCTAGAATATCTGGTGCTGACTACTGTTGCTGACTACTAATTGACTAGAAATAGTTCTGGCTGATACATTTGTACCGGTAACGGTTGCAAGATCTGCAGCTATCTAACTGGGACTAAGATGTTTGATCCTTTTCTCTCTCTCACTATTCACGATACATATTAATGTTCTTGAGGTGTGGGGTTCCTTCCACGAACCCAGAACTGCTTTTGTATGGCATTTTCACCTCCAACGTTATATTTAATCGCAAAGTAATTCTTTTTGACAATCCCATTACTCTGGCCACAGTAGTAACACTCTGGCGTGCTTCTAGCCGTCCAATTGTTCAACCACGATCGTAAGTATCATAAAGTGTTGCGGACATTGCGCTTTTAATTGTCACACTACATTGAATTTCATAGAAATATCTTGGATAACCTATGGCGCTATTTTTGTATCACAGCTGCATGAACCTTTCGAATCAAAAAAGATTTTACTTTACTGTGATTCATTGGCTGTCGGGAACGCTTTTTTTAAAAAAAAAACATTTATTCCTCAACAATTTCCAAGTAGTTAAAATACAACCTACAGTAAATTAATAGCTCTACAAAGAAATTTTAAAAAGTACTGAAGAAAGTATTGAGCTGTAGGGATCTGATATTGAAGCCTTACCTGGTCTTGATTTTTTTCTTGAATTATGAGGGTAGCTTTTAAAAAGAAAATTTTTAAAAACTAAACAAGATTTATGAAATTTCATCTCAAGTATTTTAATAAAAGTAAATATTATTTTTTTGAAAATATCATTTTCATTATATATTTAATTACGTATTACTCACTAATTCAGCATATTTAACTGTTCATGTGAGTTATTTGAAGAATTTTTGGATTGCTTAAGACCTCTCATAGACTTTCGGATAATTCATTCAAACATTTTATGCATCTGTGTTCCATCATTTGTAATAATAATTCCTCAAAATTTACTTACAATTATCAATTTTTAAGCAATGATACATATTTATATTGGAGATAGACGGAAAATAACATTATCAAGTTAGAGCATGTGCATTCCATTTGGATTTGGTATTCAGTTCAAGTAGAACAAAATGATTTCAACTCCTATCAGTTTGTGTGAAAATTCAATATTATTTTGATGTTGTAACGAAAAAAGGCAGCATTCAAAACAATACTCTTTTTGTAAAATTTAAATCAAACTATAAAGAAACTAATCTTTGTTTTGCTTCAAATACTGCAATAAATTAAAATAAAATGTTATTTGAAAATGTAAAAGGAACGTTGATATTAGTTCAGCTTATTACTTTAATGACTTCAAAAATTTTGGTTTGATCAAAATCAGAACAACTGTGACCCATTTTAAAAAAAGAGATTGCTCCACGAAAATAATTTATTTTTTTATAGATTTTAAAAACCAGTGTTAAATGAAGTTCATTGGATTTTTTTAAATAGACTTTTTGATTAAATTGGAGCTCAAGGTAATAATTAGTCCTTTTCAGCATTTATTTCATTCTATTGTCACGAAAAATCAATGTTTTGACTTCTAAAAGTATTGATTTTGATACACTTCGTTGAAAATAAGAACATTAAGTTAAGTATTTGTTTTTATTTTTCAACAAAACCGAGCTATTTAAGTGATGGTGGTCAAATTAATAGGTTTATTGATTCTATATTTATTTCTGAAAGTATAGGTGCTTTATAAAAAAAAAACAGTTTTTATTCACCATAAAAACACACTTGAACTAATGATCGATTTTCCTAAAAACAATACTATTTTTTTTTGTACCCGTATCGATGAAATGTGGTTAAGGACCTTTTTTTGCCCAAAATTTCAATGCGACAATTTAAATAGCTTATTTATAAATTAAATGAAACGCCGCGATCACTTTAGCAAAATTAATTAATCAAGCAATTCAACTTCATTAATGGCCGTGATAGCCAAGTGGTCATGGTCGCACATGAGTTGTCAAGTTGCAGGTTTGAAATCTAGTGCAACTGTGTGTGTGAAAACCTACACTGTAAAGGTGCTGATACACTTCAATTCATCCCAATGGCGTGATGTGGAAGTTTGGAGAGGGAAGGACAGCTCCAGTAAGCCCTCTTCAATTGAGGTGGTTCAAAATTACAAGGTTCGTTGCCGTAATAATAGCTTTAGTGTTGCTTTAGATTGCGACGTAAATCATAATCAAATTCACTTTAACCCTTAAGAAATTAATCTTTACCACAAATGCTTAAAAAAAGCACATTTTTTTATTCTTTATAATTAAACACCATGCTAATTTCTGCCTTAACCACACAAAAAATGACATACGAAAAGCATTTCATGACCATAGACAAACTTTATCACATTTTCAAAATACTAGCACTAAATAATATGCCATGAATTAAAAATAAGCTCAAAAATAAAAAGAGAAGAAAATATCAGCGCAAACCGCTTAAGGGGTTAAAGGTAGGTTGAAGATATTCAGTGTTGCAAAAAAAGAAAACAAATGAGTTTAAAACTAGAAAGATATGTTAAGTGCAAATATTTCAAATAAACTTTTAAATATTTAAACTTGATATTTATAAGAATATAATTATCTTAGGTTTATAATTATTTTTTGTATATTTTTGTATTATATATATATATATATATATAGCTGTGCGATTAATTGAGACTTTATTTGAGCTTAAAATATCTGTGTAGAAATTGTAAATATAATTATCTTAGTTTTATAATTATTTTTTGTATATTTTTGTATTATATATATATATATAGCTGTGCGGTTAATTGAGACTTTATTTGAGCTTAAAATATCTATGTAAAAATTGTAAAACACATAAAGGCTTTCTCAAATGCGTTAGTTAGTTCAGTTTTTGAAGTCTGATATTAGTTCATTTAAATATTTTCATTTTATGAAAGGAAATTTTTTTAAGGAAACTGTTTTAAATTACGTACTTTCAAATAATGCAACCCATCCTAGCTTATTTATAGTGAAATCTTTTTCACGTGATTTTTTTTTTATCATTCAGTATCATTCACATGTATCTCAGAAAACGGAAGTTACTGTAATGCCAAAAATCAAAGTAGAGGGAAAATGGTACACTGTAAAGATGGTAAAAATACTGCAGGATTCTTTCTGTGCGTCTGAGTAAACACACAACCTAAATATATATGACAGGCCCCAGGCCTGCGGGTTTAATGATGAGGCATCTTCTATAATAAACTTCTTTTATTTCTTCTATAATAATCTAATATCCAACATGGCGTCCCTTAGGCGCGCAACACCATAGAACAAAAGACGGTAATCCGGCCAGGAGTCCACCAGCTACTTCTCTCCATTACGCGTTCGCCTTCGTCAGCGCTCGCTCCACCTTTAAATACGCTTATTTACCGACAAATCCTTACGCGATGATAAAGAGTTCGCTCTATTTTTATTTCTTACTCCCTTAATTTTAATGCTGATCTTTTCAAACCTGACATATAATAATAGATGACATATATATATGTCAGGTTTGAAAAGATTAGCTTTAAAATTAATGGAGTAAGAAATAAAAATAGAGTGAACTCTTTATCATCGCGTAAGGATTTGTGGGTAAATAACCCTATTTAAAGGTGGAGCGAGCGCTGACGAAGGAGAACGCGTACTGATGGACTCCTAGCCGGATTACCGTCTATTGTTCTATGGTGTTGCGCGCCTAAGGGCCGCCATGTTGGATATTTGATGGTTCACACACACAAGCAGAATAAAGAAGCATTTTGTAGAGAGGATGCCCTCCTTATTTAACCCGAAGGCCTAGGGCCTGTCATATATATATATATATATATATGTGTGTGTGTGAGGTGAGGATTCACACCTCGCCTCAGGTTATAAATGAAGATAATGGCATTGTTCACATAGAAACGCATTTAATTAGTTAAAAAAAGTGACGACACAAAACAGTTATTAGAATAGAAAGAATAAAAAGGACGACGGTGGTTACCAATTACTTCAGCTAGTGAAACATGTCTTTCATCTCTACACCACATTTAGCTCTCAGTTTTACACCAAATATGTGTGCCGGAAGCACAGCCACAATTAATCAGATGGTTCCAGTTAAGAATCGACGCTACGCCAACTGACGTGGATGGATACTACATATATATATATATATATATATATATATATATATATATATACTAGCCGTTACCCGCCCGCTTCGCTGGGTAATTCACGATGTTTTATAAATATATATAGTGTTTATATATATATTATTTAAATGTAAAAGCCCTGAATTTTAAGAATTCGATTATATTAAAAAAATATAATTATACCTGTAACTCTCCACTCTTGATATAAAGGACAGGACTTCTAATTTGAATTTTCTAAAAAATCTCTAAAATTTAAGCATAGAATGATGTTTGCCCTTTCGTAACCGTATAACCAAGTGGATTTCCGCAAAACCAATGTATTGAATGATGCCAAGGCTTGTGTGATTCAAGTTAATGTTGTTTCTGATGTCTTTATCAAACTGAAGTGTTGAAGATCTTTTCAGCCTATTCTTAGCTGTCCAGGAGTGAAAAGTGATGTTGTAAATATGTTGTTCGTCACAACTTCTGATTTTGTTTGTAAATTTAACGGTGGCAAGTTTCCTCCTGCCTTTCAATGATGGCAGGTCACACTCATTCTCAGCTGTCACATTATTTGTCGAGGACACTGCTCCGATGATAATTTTGGACGCCCTATACTGAACAGAGAGTCGATGCCTTCACCATTATTTAAGTTAATTTGATCATTCTGATATAATAAAGCCCCTGATTCATGATTGGTGCATCATTCCACATTATGCTATAATTTGAACGGCAAATCCTGTATTATTTTGACGCTATTTGTTAAAACAAGCTGTTTTTTAATCATTTCGGTACAAGTTGTATTTCTTTAATTTAATTTTTATTGTTTGCAATACAGTAATACAAATTGTCAATACATGATGTTTACTACGATATTTTAACTGTTCAATAATGTTTTTCTTTTGTTCTTTCTGTAGATAGTGAATTACTGTTCTCTAAACTCAATTTATATACGACCCCCTTTTCTGTGCAACTCAGATGCTTCAAATTTATGTAGGCATAACTTGGCCAGTTTTTATCGTAATAAAATGAAGCTTTTTGTGTTAACTTTGTTTTTGTTTACTGCATCTTTTCCTAAATACAAGTGATATGAACTGGGGACCGTATAAAAGTTTAATTTGTGTAATTTTTTTGTAAATGGGTTTTTTGGTTCGAAAAGCAAGTAAAATCATTCTTTACTTTTTTAAAAACATTTTTCAAATTGAAGTGCATATCTAAACCGAACGGCTCGGGAATTAGCTATTGGGTTATATTAAGGCTGGGCACCCTGTATATATATATTGTCCAGGAGTTTACTATAGAACTACTGTGGCAAAGAGATTTTATACTATCATGACTATATATATATAGTTATCTTATGCTTATAACTATTTTGTGTATATTTTGTGTATATTTTTGAATTTTATATATGTATATATAATATATATATATATACTAGCTGAGAGAGACCCACCCAAGCGTTGGGGCGGTGTTATTGTAATACGTCGTTTTAATATTACACTAAACTATTCAATTTGATAAATTAGCTTTTATTTAAGAAATTAAACATAAAAAAACAAAATATTTTTCAGTTTCGCATTTTATTCATCTCACATATTAGTATTGTTTATTTGAGTTTTTATAATACATAAATTACTTACAAAGCTGTTATGTGACAACAAATGAAGATTTAGTTATATAAATGATGTAAATAATGTTGATTTTTTTATCAATTTTTACTATTGTTCTTATCATTTTAAACTATAAGAATTAGTAATTTTAATTTAAATAATCGCTAATCGGTGCACAATATTTTTCGTTAACCTGTCTTTTGCTAATATATATAAATATATTCAACAGTTTCTCCACACGTGAGCATGCAACAGATAGTTGCCCATGCGAGAAGCATAGATTTTCTAAGTCCAAACAACAAATGTACATTGTTTGGTATTGAGGATTTTTTATGATCATCGCAAAAGCCAAACGGAATCGGGAATTGAAACCTTTTGAAGGAAACTGGAGATTCTGTCGGTATCAGTGGAATACGTGGCAGCATTCAAGATTGCTTCATTTTCTATGACTCTTTTGATGACTGAACGTGTAACTTTGCACAATCTAGGTAGATTTAACTTACGCTGCAGAATAACCGGTGAACCAATCTTCAACCGAAGATTATGTGATGGTCTTCCTCATGTATCTTGGTAGTACACAAATTCAGTCGGAAAATTTGAGGTTTCTTTTAAATAAACAGTAGTGTCGATTGATTTAAAAGGCATTAGATCATCTGGAAACAACTGCTGTATTTGGAAATTTATTTCGTCAACATCAACATTTTTTGCTGCCAAAATAACATGATTACAGATCAAATCATTATCTAGATAATTATTCAGTATATCTGGAAAGACACTCTCAAAAGCGCAGAAATTGTTTGGCTACTTGATGCAATGTGTATTGGGATGCAGTTCTACTTCCCCGTTTTCAATATCCAGCAATTGATTAGAAAATATTAGCGCCGATGAATCTCTTGGGCGAAAGTAAAGCGAGGAATGACTGGCAATGTCTGTCGAAAATCACCAGACAGGACACCATCACCGAATATTTCTCGAGGTCGTTTAAATCTGGCAAAACTCTATGTAATGCCTTGAGCGTATGTTTATGGGCCATATTACACCCATTCCAGATTATTATTTAACTCATTTCCAATACCGTAGCCATTCCACCTTTTTTTAGTGTTACACATTGCATCTGGTTCCTCGTGAATATCTAATGGCAACTTGAATGCTCAGTGTACAGTTTGTCTACCATCTTACAAAGTGGCAGCAATACCTGACGACAATGCAATTGCCAATGCAATTTTCTGTTATGACCCTATTTTCGTAAGAGGATGCCTGCAGGTTCAGCCGAGAGAGGGAATCAAAATCCAGACGCGAGACTCGAACGTGAAGCCACTCAACCTCAACCAGGCCAAGTTACAGGAGTTTTGGAAATCCGAATCCAGATTCTCCTACCCCACCCCGGGATACATTCCGGTGCCCACTTTTGAAGATATCTCTGCACCTGCAAGTTTAATTCCTGGAAGGGGCATTATGATCGTCCGACATTATATGGAAAAAATACAGGAATATCTAAAATCTGAATTTAGATCTTGCTCATCTCCTCTAAATACACCATTAACACACATTTTTGTGCCCCAAAACTTTTAGGGTAAGCCCTTGCAAAGGTTCACGTAAAAAACGGTAGTCCAGAATTATTCAGCAAAATTCCAGAAATTTCTTGAATCGAATATCAGATTTGAATTGCCCGTCTCGAAATACGCCAGGGACAAAGTTTTCCCATTCAAAGCTTTTAAGATAAGTATAGGATGTTTCTAAAATACGATCATCCGGCATTATCTAGAAAAGTTACGGGAATTTTTGGAAAACGATTCAAAATCTGGATTGAACTACCCGAAATATGTTGGAATTCACTTTTCGCGCCCCTAAGTCTGAAAATCAGTATCCATCGATATGAGTGCATTACGAATTTTGTAAATTTTCCGTTCCCTAGATTCATTCTCATTTCCGCCAATAAAAAATATTGATATCATCAATTGATATAAAAAATATCCCTTCTCCTAAGCGACAAAATGACACACATTATTCAAAATTACATTTTGATCGGTTGAATAGTTTCGGAATTAATTGCAGACAAACATTGTGACACGGGATTTTTATATATATAGATAATATCACAAGATATTTTCTTTCAATAATTTAGTAATATTTGTAAATAAATACTACAACCCAGCTCCACTGCGTGGGAACTTTCAAATATGTATTTTTCTTTGTCTCGTTATAGAGTATTCGGCTCAGGCGATTCTACTCTGAAGGCAATTATCTAACAAACTTCTGTGGTATGGAATCGGCTTGTTTAATTTGAATTTACTTTCCACTATTTCCTTTACAATGATTTCAAATGGTATCTACAAATTAAATTGTGATTCAAAAGGTTCGTCTCTTAAAACCACTAATCTGACTCTTGAAGTTGGTTAGACATTAAAATATTCCATGCTTGCCTTCCCTTCTGTTATGAATTGAATCAAGATATAAAAATGTTTCTTTAATCATTTTGATAACTTGTAATATAACACATCTTTACTTCCCTCCGGTCATATTAGACATTCACAAATCCTAGCAAAATCCTCATAGCCTTGATCCACCAACAATACGTTTATGTTGGTTTTTTTTCATATTTTGTACTTAAACTCGCTCAATTTTAGAAATACAAACAATGGATTTGATGAAGTTTCCGAAAAACTCATCTCTTATATTCAGTTTGTTAAATTTCACAATTCGCATAAACTGGTAATCAAAATTAAGGAAATTAGAAAATGCTATCGAACCTCATGAAAAGATTTGATCGAATCGTAAAAATACTGCTTCGAAACAATGATGCATATCTTGTGTGTCGAAAACGTAAGCATATATGTGCATGTGAGCAGAGCAAGTCGAGTAATAACACCCCTCACCGAACTTCTTTGTTTAATTTGCAGCAATTGGTTAAATTAAAATTCAAACAGAAAAAATGAGTAATCACCAATTTCCTCGTGATAGTTTTCTAAATACGCATTTCCTCCACTGTGTTTTTTAAAGAAGTCGGATTATAGATAAGAAGAAAGTTAACAAAAGAAATGGATATTATTTCTTTTAAAATGATTTTCTTACTTATAAAATTCCTTTGCCGTTTTACTTTTACCCAAAGACATATGGGTATCAGTTATTAAAGTTATATTTCATATGAGACTTATAATAATTGTACAACTACTTTGAAAGAAAACTACGATGAAAGTAACTGTGTTTTATTGAAATTTAACATGCACATAAATTTATTTGAAATAATTAAAAATTCGAAGCTGTAGATCAATCAATGGCTGGAAGTTGCATAGTGAATATTAAAATTGGGGATCTTCCCTTGGCAACCATGGTACATGTTGATCCAAGAGTAAGAAAGATTCCTTAATTAATTCATCAATTATTTCTACACATCAGAAACATTTTGTGGTGTCCGAATCTAGTTTTACTAAGTTCCATTACGGAAAGATCTGTTGTCTGAGTTGGATAAGAAAGAATAAAACAGCATAGTAGAACATAAGCGAGCTGGAATTATCTTGTTTCCCTGGATAACGACCCAAGAAAGGATGTTATCAACTTAGTATTGAAGCGTACGTAGGATAACATGAGACTCAAAAACTTTCAATATGTGACTAAAAGAACATTTTATATAATCCTGTTGTATACTTTATATAATTCAACTGTCAAAAACTTAATTGAACACTTTCTGCGCATTTTAATAATTATTTTTAAGAAATTTTTTTTGCATAATGGTAATTGAATATCAAAATCATTTGATCTAAAACCTTTCCAAATAATGTCAGATGAAGAAGAAATAATTTGAAAATCTCTGGACAAAAACGGCATTCATAAGATCCCTGTTAAATTTTAAAAATAATTGTTCTTAATTATATGTAATAAGTAAACAATAGATACAAAAGTCTCAATGTCATACCTTTCTTCAATGAAGTAAGAACTTTAAAATAACTTTTATAGCCATAATATATATATATATATATATATATATATATACATATATCACACAATTTAGATAATTGTAAAGTGGTTGGGATGATGGATTTTAATGACTCACTATCGAATGACAATTTGAGAAAGGAGTTAATTTTTGTTAAAAAATTTTATGATTATAATAGTAATATTACGATTAAATGATTCAAGACAAGAAATTTTGGAAGGAAATGTTCATTAATAGTCATAATAATCATGCTAAATAGAAAATTTTAGATTCCAGTAATTATAATAAACAACTACATTAACTGTCTTACTTTACATGAAAGTGAGGAAAAATTAGTTTCAAACAAATATGAAAACACTCAATCTAATAATAGTCTTAAGTTAAGATTCAATACATGTAGATATAAAACTTTCACTGTGTTAAACCATGATCAATACGATTATGAATCTAAATTTAATCTAAATAAGACAATATAGCGTTTACCTTCATTATAAATATATAGGACAGACCTTGAATACTATTAACATTAAGGTTAATCGACATAGACATGATATTAAAAATGTCAATAATACCAACAATTCTCGTAAAATTGAACCCAGACACTTTCACCTGCAATATTTTTAAAATATTGAATCGTCAATACTTAAAATTATTCCAAATACTAAGCACAGATTATGGTGCGAAAATTGCTGCATTAGGAGTTTTAAATCAATAGATTGATATGGTCTTAATGTTATGTACTTTGCTAAAAACACATTGCAAATTGTGTTACAGAGTAATAATAAAGAAATTTTTATAAAATTCCCAATTTAGATTAGAATTTTAAAAGAATTTCTAGAAGTAAAAGAATTAAAAGGAAAAATGGAGATAAAAGTTCTTTAATTGATAATATCAAAGTTATTATTGTTGATTTGTAACAAACTTTAATATCAAGAAGATCAAATATTTATGTTTCGTCATAATAAAAAGCAAATTGTAATGGTAAAAGAAATCTTAAATAATTATTGCTTCTAGGTGTGTCATACAGTGCACATCATTAAAGAGATTAATAATTTTATAGTTAATAAATTCAATACAAATATTAATAAAATTAATGAATCTAATACACATTACTGCACTTTATTATTCATGAATAAAACTTTTGATAAAGTTAATTTTCTAATGTTATTAATAGGCATTTGTTACTTTTTCCTGTTAGGAATGTAATTGTTAAAAAAACATTTAAATACACTAAAACGTTGGGGAGATTTATCTTTAATCACAATAATATTTTACATTCTCATCTAATAGACGATTTTAAACGTAAAGAGTATCATGAAGTCATGATGGTTTTCATAAGCATTGGTTATAAGCAATTTAAATATAATCAAGAACAAAATTTTGAAATATATCATGAGAATAAAGGCACTAGTTTTAGATTAACTATTTCTAATAATAACGCAAAACAGTTAGACAAATTATTAAAAGTACAAATAACTTTGTTCCAAATCTGCAGTTAAATATGGATTGCCTGTAGAGCTGCGTTTCTCAAACTGTGGGAAGTGACAACCGTACGAGGGGGAAGAGAGCATGTTGAAAAGTCGAAAACAAAGGAATGCTTAAAAAAATTAATTATTTACTGAAAGTAAAGAAACAAAATACTTTCTGACATAATAAAAATAAAATACACATTTACACTGACATATTACACTTACAAATGTATCGGTGCTGCACAATGTATTCTATAATTAATTTAGCAATACTAAGTTAACAACAAGTTTAATAATTACCATTTACCCCTTGGGATTGTCATATAAAAAATTTTAAACAAAAATTAATACGTATCTCTTGATAATTTTTATGATTTGTAATTAATCCCTTAACTGCCGATTAAAAGATACGCGATTCGCTTTCCAATGCCAACCGTTTCCCCCGTACATGCGCGTATGTGATGTATTGGGAGGGGGGGGGGTAAGGAATGAAGAAGCAAAATAATCTGAAATAAATAAATCCTTCGCAAACATTCTAAAGCGTTCGGAATAGTTTTATGGATAGCAGTGCATATCGACAAAAAATCGTACTTCGGAAAGACGTTTGTATACGCCGAGAGAAACCAACGCTTTGGCTGAGTGAGACAATTATATAAGCCGGTGTAACTTAAGAGCTTAAAATCGCATCATAGTCTTAGCATCAAAGTATAGTATATATTACTGAACTCCATACATTGTATAAGGGGGTGCGATGAAAATTATGAATGAATATTGGGTCTCGAATATTGAAACTTTGAGAAGCATTGTTATAGATACATTTGATAAATTTAAGTACAATATAATAAACGACTTGATGAAATTTAATTACCAATATAACTCTGAATTTACTTATAAAGATGTAAAACAAATGATTTACGTTTTACAAAAGAATTTTATTATTATTTACATTGACAAAGCGCCTGACAATTTGTTATAACACTAGGCAACACCAAAAATGTTTTGGGCTCAAAAATAGTTTATTATGAAGTACTTTGGTCCGCTAAACACGAAAATCATCATAAAAACTTGAGATTAGCTCTTGTTTTTAAGAATCAGAATTCATAATCACTCATAGAAGCTGTATTTTCAATCATCTTTGCTTTCTGCGCATAATCTTTGTGATGCTCATTTGAGCGGGTAGATGAAAACACTTCCCAAAGGATCGTTTTTAACTTCTACGAAAAGCATGTAACACGGCGCCACCTCTTCAGGTGTGTTTTGAGTGTAACCTAGAGCGTCTGTAGAACATAGACGCATGATTCAAGTAACGATTCCCCTCAGCTTACAACAAGCAGAGTCGAGTGACCTCTCAAACGATCTTGCCTTGCCAAAACAGGAGGCACATTTTCTGTCATCCAGACCGTAGCAACGGAATCCACTCCTACTAGGCGTCAAGGTTACAGAGTACAGGACTCGTGAAAAGAATCTTCTTCATTTCTTTGAGAAGAAAGAACATGTGGTTGCATGTATTGATGTTAACGGCTTGAATGAATTTCATGAACAAGGAATCCAAACATGTTAGGATCCAAATGACTGGAGGTTGTTTACAGATTCTTCCAAGCTCACTTTGAAAACAGTATTACTATAGAATAGCAGCCTTCTTCCTTCCATTACCACTGGACATTCTGTTCACGTAAGGAAATTTATGTAAATGTGAAATTACTTCTAGAGATAATGAAATACGAGGATCATAAACAGAAGATCTGTGGTGACTTGAAAGTCATTGTTTTACTCATGAGAATGCAGTTAGTCCATATCAAGTGATGCTGTTTTCTGTGTTTGTGGGACAGTGGAGATCGAAAATCGTACTACATATAAGAAAAATGACCGTCCAGAAATTTAAAATTTGGTGAGAGAAATGCCCCAAATGATCCTCTAGTAATCCAAATGGCATTCTGCTTCCGCCTCGGAACATTAAGCTGGAATGAATGAAGAACTTTGTTAAATTCATTTATTAGGATGGAGAGGCTTTCCAATACCTTAGATCAATATTCCCAAAATTGAGTGATGCAAAAATTAAGGAGGGAATCTTCGTGGGCCTCAAATACAAAAAATCATGAAGGACCCCGCTTTTGATCTAATTCTTGAAGGGAAAGATAAAGTAGCCTTTAATAGTGTGGTACGAGGATTTCTAGGCAACAAAAAAGATGAGAACTATCAAAAGTTGGTGAAAACTCCTACAAAAGTTCCATTTCATAGGAGGCAATTAGTCTCGAAAGATCCATTTTTTACTTCCCCATCTTGATCCCCCCCCTAAGAACTGTGAAGTTGTAAGCGATATGTGACTACGGTGAAAAGTTTCATCAATATATCGCAGCAATGAAACGTAGATATCAGGAATTGTTGGGATGAGGCAATGCTCGGAGACTATTTCTGGACAGTTATAAGGGATACTCTCGGACTTTGACATCCAAGAGGCAATCCAAAAGGAAATGTCCACAGGAAATAAACTAAAAAATACTGCTGATTTCTGAAAAGTACACTGTTTCTTGAAACTTGACTTATTGTATTTATTAGTTAGTAATGTTTTGTTCTTTAAATGTACATATATATTGATGGATGGGCTGTTGTATACCATAAAACAAGAGCTAATAATAAATTTCATGTACATATTTGTTTTTTTTCAACCCAAAATTGGTAAGAGTAGGCTATTTAAAACTAGGAAACAGACAAAAAGTTGTTTTTGTTGCCTAGTGTAATTAGTAAATATTTTTATAATAATATGCTAAATGAACACTTTTTGAACAATGAATCTTTTAAAAGATCGGACTTAACACATAAGGAAATTAGTAATCGTATTCTTGCTATATATAGAAATTGGGTATTTGTATTCCCTACATAAGTTTTCTTGTATATATTTTTAACACCTAAATTCCATAGAAGTTCTATTACATTTTGCAATGTAACAAATGGTTTTAAAATATATATCACTACTGCAGCTAAAATGATGCACAATAATGTACAAAACTTCACCAACAAAAGAAATAATAAAGCTAAAATTTAAAATAGTAAAGATATTATTGATTTTTTTAAAACTAAAAATATTTTGTATTCAATTCATAGTTTTAATTTTGAAGATCTATTCAATTCCAATGATATCATTAAAGTTATTTCAGAAAATCACAGTAATAATACTAATAATTTCCTTAAATTTAAAACTCTCATAGATTTAGTTTTAAGAGTAAATTACATTAATTCTAATGGTTTATTGTATAAACAAACTAGAGGTTTCCCCAAGGTGGCCCTTCTAACAATAGTTTGGTTAATTTATATTATGAATATAATATACTTTTGATAATGACTATTACATGTTTAGATATACAGATGATCTAATTGTTTTTGGTAGAAATAATAATTTTAACCTCAATATTTACATTTATCCGACTGCCAGACTGTTAAGGGAGATTCATCACTCCAAAGAACAGTTTTCCACATGTCCACAGTCCAATGACGGTGAGCTCTACACCATTGCAATCGATGCTTCGCATTCTGTGGAGTGATATTTGGCTTGTGAGCGGTTGCACGACCATGGAATCCCAAGTTTTTTAACTCTTGACGGACTGTACTGCTGCTAACACTAATTCCCGATAAACTTTGGAACTCTTGAGAAATTTACACCAACGCGGACTTGCGATTTTGTTTCTCTATCCTTTTCAAAGTTCTGCGGCTGCGTCCACCAAGTACACTCATGTACATAAATTAAGGATAAATCAGAATCACACAGAAATTGAACTCTAAAATAAAATTTTCACCTGTAGAATTATCACACACATCTTGAGGAAGAATATGCAAATTACAGGAAAACCCCAGATGGCGCGGATAGTACGTCACAATGACGAGAGTGTAAGAGAGGGGTATATAAGGAATGGTGGCAAAGAAGTAAAATTGTTCAAAGGCACTTTAAAAGCCTTTCAGTGCAATAACCGCATAGTTATGGCACAAAAGAAGCATTTGGATGATTTTTATGTGGTAGAATTATCGGACGACTGGAATGTGGACGTATGCAGCTGGAAGTATCCGAGGAACTTGGAATCGCCCAGAGTGTCATCTCCAGGCTTTGGAAACGATTCCGAGATGATGGTAATGTGAGTAGATGTTACAGCACAGGTCACCCTCGAGTTACAATGCCGAATGAGAACCAGTATTTGGCAGTTACTGCCAAAAGAAACATACGGAGCACAGCATCAGACCTATCTCGTCAGCTCTCTTCAGCTACCGGTACGACAGTTTCAAGGCAGACCGTGTACAGACGCTTAGGGCACATTGGTCTATATGCTCGTAGGCCTGTCAGATGTGTTCCCCTTATCGCAACTCACTGTCGCCTGCGATTAACCTGGAGTAGAGAGCATGCATTGTGGACGCCGCAACAGTGGTCTTGTGTGATGTTTTCCGACGAGTTCAGGTTTAGTTTGCAGTCTGATTCTAACAAGACTTTCACATGGAGAGCGCTAGATACCCGTTACCACCAAGAGAACACCTTTAAACGACACCGTTACGGTGGTGCAGGATGGCTCGTTTGGGGAGGAATTATTCTTGGTTCCAGAACTGACCTGCATGTTTAGAGTGTGTAACGATGACAGGCTACATCTATCGGGATGTCATTCTGGAACAACATGTACGTTTGTTTCGGGGTGCCATGGGTACTGAATTTCTCTTTATGGATGACAACGCCCGTCCTCACCGTGCAAACATTGTAGACGAATGCCTTCAATCGGAGAATATCACCCGTATGGATTTGCCATCATACTCACCGGACTTGAATCCAATAGAGCATGTGTGGGATATGCTTGGTCGACGAATTGCAGCCGTTCAACTCCCTCCCACCTGTCTACAGCAACTTCGGAGGGCATTGCTTGATAAGTGGTGTAATATTCCCCAAGATCAGATTGATAATTTGATACTCAGCATGCGTAGGCGTTGTAAGGCCTGTATTGCATCGTCCGGGAGACATAATCCGTATTAACCATCATACTAACCATGTTATACTGATTTTTGTAAATATGTTCTTTTTTAAAATTTGCTCCAGGGAGTAAAATTCGCAATTTTTATTAATTATATCAAATATATAGCATCTTTTTTGCTCTTTACCTTTTGTTTAATAAATAGACTTCACAAATAAGTCAAATTTGTTTTGCTTCTGTCTCTTTCTTTGCCTGAACTTCATTATCCTTAATTTATGGACTTTAGTGTATTTTCGGCCTACCGGTTGGTTTTCCTGCCGTTTCACTGCCTCGACGTTTCCACTTAACAATTACATCACTCACAGTGGATTTAGGCTTCTGTAGAATGTCCGCATTCTCATGAACTGATTTCCCACAAAGGTGGCATCCCACTATACTGCCACGATCAAACTCACTAAGCTCCTTTGACTTACTCATTGTCTCACAAATGCATAAATATAATATGACAAACAACTACCAACTATTTTATAGCTTTCAATTACGTATCAAATTGCGTCACTCGCAAGAGAGAACCACTTTTTTAAGGGGTATAGGTAAGGGGTACTTTTTTAGGGGTTTTTGCCAGATAGTGTAATAGTGCATACCGGGCTATATAACCTTCGCTTACAAATCCCGAGAAGTAGATTGGACCTGTTGTTTGGCCTGCATGCTTCTTCAATTCCATGATTTTTTTCTTCTGCGGCGCTACAGTCGGTGGCTACAGTGGAGGATGTCATCGCCAGCTCACCAGTTGGGTTTGATGGCGTTGGACAATCCTTCGTCTGACTGTTTCGGCTTTACTATGCCCTGTGATAATCACTCTTTGTTGTATTTCTGACGTCGATACATTATTCGTATTGTAAGCATGCTTTATATCTAATAAATGTATTTCTTACCTGTTATTGCACTTTTCTCATTGCACTCGACATCACACCCTTCCGAACTGTTTTTGAGAATTACTCCGAATAAACGTGATTTTCGACCCCATTTTCTATGATTTGTCGTCTCCATGCTGCTTTACTGCCTCTGAATTTATCGGTCTAATTTGGCAATACCCTGTATATTAATATAGATTTATATAAATAAATATACATGCTTATGTTATAAAGAAATATATATGTATGCAGTTACGATAAGTAACACATAGAGAATCTCCACTTCATTTACAAAATCGTAACTCATAGATAGAAGTCGTGAGAAAATCTTTGTATCAACAAAGTTGTCAAACAACATTGTACCTCTAATTTCTAGATTTTGCCTATAGTAAAAAACTCATGATTTTTCTCATTTCATCTGAGCTGATTCTGATATTTAATTTCCAACGGTACTTTAAGCAGATAAATTTTTCTTGTGCGTATCTCGAAATTGAATTTATAAAACGGAAATAAATTAATATATTTCCCTATTCAATATTTCAGATTCTATTTCTCGATTTGAATTTACGTATGACCTCTTTAGAACTCAACACGAAAATAACTTTCAAATTTCTGAGCTTCAGTGTCTCAAGAATTGAGAAGAAATCTTTTTACGATTAGAAAAGATGATCGGTTGAATAGGATTATTCAACCGATGATACAGTATAATAATTTTTCTCTTCGTTTACATTTTATTTTCATTTTCTTTTGATACTTTTGCATTCATATTAAAGAAATCTCTCGAAATAGTTTTCCTTTTTCAATGTAACTAACATAAGTATGTCAATGAGTGTGTTTTGATAACTCAAAAATACAACGATGAGATTTAATTTTGAAACCATCTCATAGTACGTGTCTATATTTCTTATGTAAATTTTGAGCAAAACTCATTTTAACTCAACAATGCTTTGAAATAACTACAAAACTCTACTCATTTTACAATTTTTTTTCATTACAAGGCATAAAAAAATTGTATCTCAAATCTATAAAGAAATAAAGAGAAAATATATTTAAGAAATTCTTCTATGAATAAATGTTTTTAAAAATATTTCTTATATGTAAATTTTCTACAGTTATTGCAAAATTTACTACACAAACATGAAATGCATTAAATAAAACTAAAAAAATTAATTTCCATTACCTCTTTTTTTCATAGAAATAATTTTGATGCAGATAATACTTGATTGATATTCTTTGATGTTTGTGAATAAGCTCATTTGACTTGAAAACATTTTGAATTCTTTCCATTGGGATGAATTTCTATTGACCGTTAAGAGCATATGACTCCTTTCTCTATCGGACTGGGCTTCTACGCACTTCGTAGCTCATTTGTTCGAATATCACATGAAAGGAAAATGTAAAATAAATCATTTCAATAATAATATATAAATGCAATATTTTCTAACTTCAGATTAACACTAGTAATTAAAATTGTTCTTGCACATTTTGGAAGCTTATTTAGAGAATACCTAACTGGTATCATTTTTATTCAAGACTGATATTGCTTATAATATTACATTTGCATCGACTCTCAACAAACTTCGATAATGGAAAATTATTTAAGACAGAAGCAACTGTTTTAAGATAGTAAAATGTATACATGTATATGAAAGAATAAATGAAGTTTTACACTAGATAATATCAGTGATTTTTAATAATATTATTTGTTAATATTATACAGAGGGCAAAGAAGCCGCAATCACCTATAGAAAGAGCCACAGGTGAGTAGATGAAAGCCTGCTCCAATCTAAGCTAATAGCAGTTACCATTTACTAAATCAGTTAAAAATTTCATTATTGGGGCTTTTTTTCTTCAATGGGAAGGAATACTTGGATGAAGTGAAATGTCAAATTAAGAAAAACAAGAACCCAATAATTGCTTCTTGCAAGCAGCTCGAAATATCTCTAAAATGGTCAAAAGTTTTCCTCCAAAGTAATTTTCTTTTCCAGTGATCTCTAAAATGTTTGATTAAAATTCTACATTTGAACTTTTTGAGATTACAGATGCTTTTAGAATTTTTGAAAGTGCATTGAAAATGGATTTTTTGCGAAAGGGATGAATGAATATTGAAAAAAGCATTTGTACATAGACAATTGTCATTTTTAAATAAAATTTTTCTTTGTTTCAAATTACGAAAGTTAAATGGAAAAACATAAAATAAAAAAAATCTTCCTCATTTTTAAAAGTAAGTATCGGAAATTGCATGCTTTTTTCTTTCAGGTTATACGTCTTACGAATGATTTTTGTGGTTTCATGGGTCATTCTACATGATTGCCATAAGTGGTGGACTCAAGTGTAGCGCCTCTTATGGGGATATTTATTATTTTTTTATATCTGAGCCATATTAAGACGAGAACTGACAGTCTTGTGGTCCACGTGGCGCCAGACTGGTCCGGACCAACTGATGTTATGAGGAAGCTTTCAAATATTACCCATGCCTTCATTGATTTTCTTCGGACGATAAAGAATCGCATAATATTGATCTCCGAGAAAACGGCTAAAAATATAGACCGTTTCATTGAAAAGTTTGCAACAAGTCTTTTGAAACTTATCTTCAAGATCTCGTGATCTATTAAATAATAATAAATGATTTATTTTCTATCGAGAAACATTCCCTGTGATATTTACAAGTTTTAGATTAAAAGGGATTAATTTTTAAAATTTGCTCCAGTCAAAATTTCTACGCAGGAGAAATTTTAGTTTCTGAAAGTTGCTTAGGATCAATCTATAATTGAATCAGTTGTTATACTTTCAAATAAATGGTTGTAAAGGCATTGAAAACTCGAGAAGAATGTGTTTCTGAAAAGTTGGAGAAACAAACATTAGTTTTCTTTTTTTTAATTAACATTTTGTACGGGGAGAAATAAAGATTTTAAATAATCTAAATTGACAAAATGAAACGATTTTAATTCGCTTGAATTTTTGAATTTTTATTCATAATTTGAAGTATTAAAATATATTTCGACAGGAAGATAAAGTCATTGTCTTAAAAATACGTATACACAGATTTTATCCCTTAGAAAATGCAGCCACGATAGCTGGGTGGTCCCCATCACGACCCTTGGCCAACGTTGTTTCCTTCGAGTCATCAATTTGAGCCCTGATGCACCTGAAGAACGATATTGTAAGGGAATTGATGTACATTTCATTTATTAAAGTTGGGATGATGTAGATGTTTGGACACTCAGGTGTTATCTTCATCGTGAATCCAAACGTCGATAGCTCTCGTACTACTTCAGAGTTGTTAATAAAGAAACAATCTATAAATAGGGAAGAAAATAATTTTAAGATTTGAAAACATTGAAGAATCAATTAAGAAATGCCTCCCAGAAGCTGTGTCAGTGAGTAAAGGGACACTCAGTAGCAAATACAATATTTGTAAGATTTTTCCTTATTATACTCTCTTCTGTTCAATTATTTTCACGCCTATAGTCTCAGAATATAATTTAACTGCTTTTTGATAACAATTTATGAAAGAAAAGTTACAACTGTGGCTTGATAAATAAAAATTCTTCGTACACCAAACATTTAGCATCTCTTTTAGAATAAAACGAAATGCAAAATTGAACTTTAACGAACACTCCTAAGAATTAGAAAGTTTGATTTGTAAATGTAAAGCACTGAACTGCATTTAGTCCACAATAGAGCTTCTTGAGAGAAGTAACATTTCCTTCAGCTGAACTTGAATTAATTCTCCAAACATCTAAGCGAAAGCCATTTCCCTCTAAAAAAAAAAAATATATCGGAGATGGAAAAGGAGGACAATATAGCAATTTGTCATAAGACCTACTTATGGGCTCCCAGAAGATGACAATTTTTCTCACACATGGATTCTTTTATTACTTGTCATTATCAGTAAATAAACCCTTTATCACCTTTAGTAAAAGATACTTTGAGGTAGAGAGTTCTTAGCTAAAAATCCTCCGCAAAAAATTTTCAATTTCATTTCTATAGGTGAGAAAATATGCGTTCCGTCAATCGATCTTTCTCTCCCAAAATGCTCTTAAATTGAGTTCTTTCTTTATTCCGGAATCCAAAGCTGCTCTTACTAATTAATGAAAATAAACCTCTTGACATTTCTCAACTGTTACAATGAAATTAAGCAACTTACTTAGATATGTCTTCCAAAGGGATTTCAGGTGGGAATTTTCATACTGATGGGTGGATTAGATTAAATATTTACTCTCATGATTTCGAAAAAATTCAATTCATTGTTGTGTTTCAAAAAAATTATTAATATATTAGAAATTCTTCCGGAAGATTTGGAGATGACTTGACATAGATATTTTACATTTAAATAGATGAATTAGTTTTACGCTTTTAAAATGCTGTAAGTGTATGGATATTTCTCTATTAAAAAATTCGGGGACAACTTTTTAGCATAAATAGAATGGAAATTTAATAAAATTCACTCTATATACTTATTCGTGATATGGGATTTACACTATTATTACAAATAACTGTTACAATATCTAGAACTGGAATATTTTCATTCCAAACTTAATTTTTATATGAGATTTTTCTATTAAATTCTAGTTAGTTCATCATATCACATTGAATTATATTTTAAATGACAACCATGGGACATCAGTATCTGTCATTTGGATTCTCTCATATTAACGAAAACACCTTGCTTTTATTTTGAGACTAACAATACAAGAAGTTCAAGTATGTTCGCAACAAAAGAGAAAAATAAATTATTTTTCTGTATTAATTAATAGAAATAATTCATTATTCGGATTCCTAAGAAAAGAGTATTTCAATTGATTGCAGATTCATAAATTTTGCATACGGATTTAAAATGTGTAAATTAATTATATAAACAGTCAGGAGTGAGTTACATATTTTGAAACGTTTCGATTGCAAAATGTCCCATTCCATACATTTCAAAGCGAAATGAATTTATAAAAAAAGTTAAATCAAACGTATTTTTAAGCTGATTTAATACATTTTCACTTACAAGAGAAATAATTTTCTCTGTTTTGCAGAGTAAATCAAAGTTGTTTATTATAAAACGTTGTTTAAAGAAATATAAGCTTATTTGGAACATATCTTTAGTGTTGAATGAAGTACTCAGATTGATTTGATTTTTATTAACGTCAATTTTGAAGTTGCGTGAAGGAATTATTACGAAAGTGAATTATTACGAAAAACACAAAGATATTTAAAACTCTTAGAGAGTAAGTTCTCTCCTTTCACATACACACAAAGCTTTAAACAAACATTAACCATAAGATTATAAATTATTCATTACTCTAGCAACCAGAGAAAAATGGGATTTTCAGTCTCTATACACTAGTCATGCACTGCTAGTACTTTTTTATTTGATTAAAATTATATGTATCTTAATGCATCTAAATCTTGTTATTGTATTTTAAATTGATCTACTCTAGAAATTTCATAGTAACTTCCTAAATTTGATTATTTCCAATTAATATCATTAAAGAAATATATTTTTTACATAAATACTATACGAATTTCTCTTTTTGATACAGGACTTAAATTTAGGAAACTCATAAGTATTAATTTCAATTGATTTAAGTTCTTAGCAATTATTAAGTACATTTTTTTACATGAATAAATAAAAGAAAAATGTATTGGCAGTTCAATGAATAAATAAATGGCTGGTGCATCTAGATGTTATATTACTTTAATAATGTTCCGTAACATAACACAGACGCACATGTTTGCATTCGCCTCATTAGCATTTTTTTTTTAAAAAAAAGGTCTTCCATTCCTCTTTGTCCAAGATTTTATGTTCATTACTTTTCCCATGAATTCTATCTTCTTCTTATCCTGTAATTTAAGCGACTGATAATTTTAACTCTTTCGATTGTCATTATAGATACTTTTTACTGGCAGATTTCGATGTAGAAGAAAATTCAATGCAGTAAAATCTCTGGGTTGTATTTGAGAGAAATTCCAATGAAACATGAATACTTTAACCTCTCTCTCAGTTTTTTTCTAATTTTCATACAAGTGATAAAAAATTTATAAAACAAGAGTACGAAATTTCCAGAGGCAATTTTATTTCTTCTTTTGAATGCATTTCTTACGCCATCCATTATCGTCTTAAACTCTACATCTTTTTTCTCTAAAAGTATTTTTGTTTCAAATATTTTATTTGGAAACTAATCTTTAAAAAGAGAAAACATCCGAATCAAATCATCTGTGAATAGCATTAACTAAAAGTGAGTTCATTCAAATTACCAAGGGAGAGGGGATTATTTATGAAACACTCTACAGACATTCTTGGACCGAAACGTTATTTTATATATACAACGTCTTCTTCTGTTTTATTTTTCCAAATCGTTCGTTTCCTAAACTCAATCAAACGTTTCCTTCCTACAGAACGTTTCAGCAGATGTTTAGCACTCATCGAAATAATAGGTTGCAATCTGAGATGACCATCCAATCAGCGTTTGTTGTTGAAAATTCACCAATGAACCATCACACCCTAGACGCAAATGGTAAATTGGATCTTGTATTAGTATATTTTTTACTTTCCTGGCAAGAAATATTCTATGAGTAAAAAAACCCATTCTTTGTTTCAGAGCTTCTCGAGATGCGCTTGAGGTAAATGAGAGATTTTGTAACTTTTTTTTGTAAAATTCATTCGTGCAGAGGTCAATTGAACTTTTTTGCTGTGTTAGAGAAAATAACTTTCTTCATCACTAACCTTTGAGACTGTTATTAAATGGATTTCTGCTTTCTAGGCAGATACAAAATTCTTAATAATAACGAATTAAATACTTTTAAAGATAACACAAAAGTCAAAATTAATGTTTTCAATGAATTTACACTGAAATCAAAAGAGAGAAAATAGTACCGTGAAATAATACATAATAACAAGATTATTATTCAAGGTTTCTTTCACAATAATAATTTCTATGTACCTTTGATAGTCAAAAATCATGAGACACTTTGAAGCCCACAAAGCAACCTTTAAAAATTACAGAAATGTGGCTCACTGTATCATCAATGACCTTCTTGAATATGCACGATGTTTAGCAGGAGTTTTGTATAATTTGTCATATGTTATTAGCTGCAAAATTAAAAAAAAGAAAAATAATGGTATGTTTTAAATATGTACAGTAAAAAGTATTTTCCTAAACATGTTGATTGCAACTATACTTTTCAGAATTACAGAATAGCCGACATTTAAAAATTATGAAGATGTTACAAAATTCTTATTTACACCGATACACTAAAGGTGCAAACTACAAGTTAATTCATAGTTTACTGTTAAATGCTCATATCTCATTGAATATTCGATGTTTTCATAATTAATTTCAGTATATTTTTCTTGTGCCTTGTCAATACTTCTGTAAGCTTTGTAAGATTTTATAGCAAATTCTGGATACTTCAAACAAAATACATTTTTTAAGGGACTTTTTCAAATTAAACAAACATTAACAATGTAAATAATAGAAATGTTTGTGAAAAAGATATAGTCCTTTTTCCAATTTTTTTCGCGATGATGCAGAGTGATCAAAAGAATCTTTTCACCTTGCACTGAAATGCTCCGGAAAAGATAAATTCAGGTATGTTGTTTCCATGCCTAAAGTTATAAAAAAAATAGTTTACAAAAGTATAGTTCTTTTAAATATGGGAAAATACTTACCACCCGAACTGTCCCATCGCTGTTGACTATGCTTCCTCAAATATTTTTATTTATTTAAAAAAAATTTACTTCTTATTTCAAACTATTTCAAAGTATTTTCGGCTTCTCAATAAAATTATTTAAATTTGTGCATTCAAATTAATCCAAAATTAATCGCACCCAATTCTATTTCGAAGGATTATCAAAACATGCAGACTGTAATGAAAAGCGTCTGTATTTCTCAGGAAGCTCACTGGTGTGTGTAACAATATTTGCCATGTTGTACAGACCACAGCTTAGAAAGGTCACCCTATAAGAAAATGGTAATTTCAATAAAAATGCTACTGAATTCTTAATGGGTGAAAATCAAATATTGGACAGATGCTCAAAGATAATATCGAAGGAGATGATCATTCTTGAAGAGTGGAAATTGACCTTGTTTCATTTTTAGTCTGTTTACCTTTCGCCGCTGTAAAACCCCAACGAACATTTACTGTCTTTTCAGTCGTAGAGGTAAAGTTTAACGTCCTTTAATGAAAGTTCTCTGAAACCTTAAGTTGAATAATAAAGATAGAAATATCTTATTTTACTACTTTGAACATTGCGTTGAGTTCATTCATTCATAGAGGCGTCGAAAAAATGCAAAAGCTATTCATTAGAATGGAAATTTTGAGTGAAACATTCGGCCAAGAAAATCATATTATCATCCGCACAAAAGAGTTTGTATATATACATTTAATTATTCAAACTGATTACTATGGTAACAATTTCTCTCCAACGAAATTTATTATTACAAAATAGTTGTCAATTTAAACTACTCTTCAATAACGAATTAATTAAAGTAATATTTGAGCATGTACGATTATTTAGAAATAAATAAATATGTGTTTAACACATTGATCTCTATCTGATTGTAATAATTACTTTTATTGTAAAAATTAGTTGTAAGGGGTCTCAGATGTGTTAATTTTGTCTCGAGGGGGGGAAATATAAGCAATATTCAAACAGGAATATTTCTTTAAATTTTAAATTAAATAATTCGAATCTTTTACACGTTATTACGCTTTTACACGTTTATGGTTTCAAAAAATAAAAAATGTTTGAAATATAATCATAATTTTAGAAATCATAAGCATATGAAAATAAGAAATATTTCTATAAGAAATATTAATTAAGATTTATGGCGTGTGCACGCTATTTTCTAAAATATTAGCCTTTTTGATGCATAAAATTTTATAGATCTATAAAATGTATCATACTCTTTAAACCCTAGTAAATAAAGAATAGTATATCTTTTGTATTTCAAAATATTTGAAAAATGTTGAAATTTTTTTAAAAATTTCGAAAATATATACTTTTTTATTTTAAAAAAAATAAAATTCATTATTCTACTTATTTAAAATTACTACGGTGTAATAAGGATACATTTAACTTTATAAATCAACTTATTGCTAGTAATTAAAGCTACTGCTTTTGAAAATAGCATGAGAGCGCCGTAAATCTTAATTTTATATTTCTTATAGAAATATTTCTTATTTTCATATGCTTACAATTTTTAAAATTATGATTATATTTTAAACATTTTATAGACTTTTCTGAAGCCCCATTCGTTTATAAATAATGTGTAAGAGATTCGAATTATTTAATTCTAATTTCAAAGAGTTATATGCATTTGAATATTGTTTATATTTTCAGTCCTCCAGAAAAAGTTAACACCCCTGAGACCCTATTTGTGTATTATACGTTGACAAATTAAAAAAGTAACATCCTTTAGTTCTAATGTTATATATAATTATTCAGCAAATTATTTTGTTGCTAATGCCTTTTTTATGGCATTAGCAACGCGAAGTCAATATTTAAAATAAACCAAACAAAATTTTACAAAAAAAACCCAAAAAATAACAAATGAAAGTTTACCAATTTTTTTTTTTTAAATTTAAGCAGTAAGAGGAAAAGTAATACACTTATTACCAGAAAAACATTTTTTTTTTAATTAAAACATAAAAGTTTTAGATCTGATAGAATAAATATTATAAGAAATGTGAACATTTATAAATATACTATTAAAATAACATGCCATAACCCAAAAAATATTCATACAGTGTAATGCTCCCATGTTGTGAAATACTAATTAATGCAGCCTTTGATGGTTACAGGAACAAGATATTTTTTAATGTTCATGAAGTTCCACAACACAAGGAGATACACACACAAACAAAATAACATAAGACATAAAAAGGAGGGAAAGGCTTTCCCTGACTCCACGTGTATCCATGGCTCGGGGACCATCCGGCGGCTCAAGAACTCATGAAAAACGTTCTCTTTTACCCCAAGAACAAGTAGCGCCACCTGGCTGTCGTTATTTGTCAAGGGAAGGCAAAGTTTAAATGTAACTGTTACAACAGTAAGAATTAATTTATACATTCCTTAGAAAATAAAATATATATTAAGTTCAGATAAGGTTTCATAGAAATACATTTGTAGCATTTTGAGTTATGAGACTCACTATGAGAAATTTTGAACAATCAACTTCTTTTTGATTAAAGACCTCTATGCAACGTGGAAACAAACAACATACGTTTTGTATTGCCATAAGATTGTTCCATTCAATAAAATAGAAAAAAAATGTGTTTTATGAATGAAATCAGTCGTTTCAACATGTTCGGATACCTAAACCTCCTCAGTCCTGACATACTTTAAAAGAAGGAAAAAAATTTGGGGCTGAATGATTTTTCTAATGATGCTCTCAGAAGTACAAATGCAAGAAAAAATTGATTTTTATAAGTAATTTTGTTATGTAGAGAGGTACACATATGTACACTTCAGGTCTTAACTGCAACAATAAAAGAAATTCAATTTTTTCCAATGACATTAATTTTAATAAAAATGGAAGGAATGCATATATATATGTATATATATATATATATATATATATATATATATATATATATATATATATTATAAGTTTTCAGTTTATAAGCAAAGGTACAAAAAATAATTGCATTCAGAACAGAAAAAAAGGAGTTTTAGCTTTGTAGCCTCTATATCTAAGTTTTAAAATGTCTTATTCTATCTTATCGAACATCGAAAAAAAGTTGTGATCCAGCTTTTACTTTATAGGTGTTCATTTTATTTCTGCTGTTATACCTCTGTAGTGTTATACTCTCATCATCTTCCTTTTCAACAAATACATCAACCTCATCAAGCAAAAATACATCTTCAGAATTTACTTCACTTGAATCATCAGAAATACAATCATTTTGATTGATAATTTCCTCTATTTCTTTCAAAGTTAAATATTTTGAATCAAAAGATAACAATACTTAAAATAGATTTCTTAAAATATATGTGTATAAATTAAATCTTAGATTGAAAAAAAAAAGAATTTAATTTATGGCGTTATAAATAAAGTCAATGAATCTCGAATTAGCACTAAGTATGGCAAGATAAAAACAAATTTCTGAGTAAACTTAATGTATATCTAATTTTTTTCAAAATCGTTGACTATAATATAGATATCATGACAAAATATTTTTACTTAAAATTAAGCCTCTCCACATAAAAACAAAAAAAAAACACATCATCGTCATAAAAAATAACACTACAAGCCAAATTTCAGTTTAATTCTCATTTGCATTTTGAACCGAATAACAACCAAACATCCCAAATGTGGACCTCGAAAGTTACTCCTAGTTAAACTGTTATAACTGCTAAACGTGTGATAATTGTATGATATATCAACTCTTGGTAACCATCTACATCAAATAAAAAAATACGACTTTCCAAAGTTTGAATCTTATTTGAAAAAATAGATCAATTTTTTGGCTTCTTATACAGTCAGTCATTGCTACTATATGCGTTGAAAAATTACAAATTTCATGATTTTGGTGGTAAAACCGAAAAGCATGAACGTGTACGAAAGATAGCTTGTGATCTTATATATATAACTGGCTGTTTTCGTTCTGTAAGGCCAGTCCGTAGGCTAAAAATTTTGAAATGATCGGTTTTGAGTTTTTGATATTTCTGAAATCTGTATTCCATTAACTTTCTAGGGATATAACACATATGCCATATTTTCAATTAGGAGTATGTCAAACTGACTTTTAAAAAATCATCAACAGGCGGGGCACATCCACTCTTCATACATATTTGCCTTTTAAATATCTTGAAAAAATTGCAAAGCCTTCTCTTTATTTATTCATGCGCAATTAACTTTAGATTACAGTATAACTGTACGATTAAATGTCAAATTTTAAAGCGGGATTTATAGTTACATGTATAAATGTTTTTAATTAGAATTATTTAATACTTGGGGAATAATAACATTGACAAGGTAAGAATTTTTATAAAAATGTTTTCTAAAAATTATATTTTTAAAATTGTGTTTAAGAAAATGAAATTTTTCTAAATTCAATGTATGTGAAAAAATACACTGCAAGTTTACATTAGATATTCCTTATGCATACTTGTACATACTGAAGTGATATTTTGGAAATATTATAAAAAAACAGTTAACTAAAGAACACATGTGCCCAAAAGTGACAACTTTGAATAAATTCAGAGATGAAAAATAAAAATTTGTTTTTGAAAAAACAAAATATTTTTGAAAAATATGACATCAGTATAAACATAAATGTTTCTTTATTGTACAGACAAGTTTTTAAACTTAAACATTCAAAAAATTCTGAATGAACGGTGCCTACAGATAATTCAAATGTGCAATATACCATTTGTCGTTGCAAGAAGCTGGTTACATACGTACAAATACATTAATATCATGTTTAAAAACATAAAAACAGTTTTATTTTGGCTGCTTTAGAAATCATTTATCCAGTTTAGAGAAACTTTTGAAATTTAAAAGTTTTAGAAACTTATTGTATGTTTGCATGTGAATACACAAAACACTGATGAAAACTTTCGAAATGATTTAAAATAATTTTTTCTCAAATGCACACCAAAACAATATTGATAAATTTTTTCACATTATATTTATGATGATATATGGTTTACTTTGATATTTGTAATGCATAAATGCTGTAAATACTTTATACGGATTTTGAGAAAATAGATGTAAATTTTACAAAATATCTCATTAAACGAAAATCTGAAAAATGCAATGTATGTATTTTCTGAGTATTTTAAAACTTTTTGTTTACTATTTTACTTAAAATATATTGACAAGGTGTTAATGTTTTATAAAATGTGGCAAATACATGTTGTAATTCATAATTTTTGTGATGAAGTGACATTTCATATAAAGAATGCATTTTTCTGAAAATGACGTTTTTCAAACAGTGTGTACCTTTCACACCCTGTGTCAGCGATATTTTCGAAAACTTTAAAGCCAAGTGGATGGTCGCATGTCTGCGATGAGTGAAGACTTGCAAATGCCATCTGCATTGCACCAAACTTTCTTTTAAGTACATATTTGCAACATATTATTAATATGTCCTCATATTCTATTCCTTGGAATAAGTTTCTCTTACCTTACTATATTTGAAATAATTATAGAAGCTTTTACTTTTCTTCAAACCTATTACGCTCAAAATGTATTTCCCTCCTATGTTATATATATATATATATATATATATATATATATATATATATATATATATATATATACATTCCTAACCTATTCCACGACACTAACGCGTTAATTATTTATTCCGCGAACCTACTTCATTTCCAACCTATTCTACACGCAACTATTATAGTAAGAAGATATTCCATGATAAAAGTTTTTTTTGAAGTTATATTATATGATACAGCTTACTTTTCAAATTTGCCTCTTTTAATATTTTAAGCTTTCTAATTTTGCGTGTTACCATTGGCACTACTATCAAATAAAGGGACATTATTTTAAATAACCATACTTTCATCACTAACATTATTTTCTGTATAAAAGAAGAATATTCAAATATGAGTCCCTCAGACGCCAATGCGTTTAAGTCCATTTTTTGATATTTTCTGATTTTTGTAAATTTTGATGAAATAAATAATAGTTTTCGTAGTTGTTAAAGGTTCTCGTTGCTTTTTTCTAGCTCATACAGCCCTTTTCTTTATAGCTTCTGAATATATTGTATAATAATTTCAGAAGCCATTGTGAATAAGTCCACTTTTTCAATATTTTTTTACATAAACATCGAAATAAAAACTAAATTCTTCTTTCGATATTTGTTGGTAAAGCTGAATAGCAACAAAATCCTAGTAACTGTAACTGTTACTTGTACGATTTAGAGAATTGCTTGAGTTTTAAGTACGAGCTTTCTTTTAATTTGAAATATCTAAACTTTGGTTAAAACATAAAAATATTACATTGAAGTGTTTGTGAAAATTATTGTGTTATCAAAAACATTAAATAAATTTTCTAAACTTAAAACTTTATCTAAACACATTAAATTATAAGCCAATGATTTTCTAAAAATTGCAATATACTCAAATTCCTATTTAGGACAGAATCGAAATATAAAAAATGTGTACAAAGAACTCTGAAATTTTTTCAGAGTGAAAATATAAAATCTGAATCAATCGAGCTTAAATTTTTATTAAGTGGACACAGTTATCTGCCCAATGACGTTGATTTTGCAGTTATAGGCTTATGCAACAAACAAAAAAAAAGCAGAATTTTTATAGTACTAGTGACCGTTATCATATTATTCAAAACTTAGTCAAAGAAAGAAACATGAAACATTTCAGCGTTGTCAGAATGAATCGACAAGATTTCTTTTCCACTAAACCATTGGAAGATGCTGTTAATTAAAAAAAAAAATTCAACAAGTGGACTAATAGCCAATTGGCTTAGTAAGCGATAGATAAAACTAGAATGGTCAAACCAACGCAGCATTAAGTTCAAATATAATTTTGACGAGGATGATTGGTATAAAAAAACAAAAAATTGGTAGGCTAGGAATTTTAAAAAATATAACTCCAACACACAATATTATATCTTAATGGCAGAACAATTTCAAAAGAAACAAACAAAAAATACACCATGAGTTACATCGTATATACCTGCAATTTTTACAGGACAATAAGACACACTTGGAGACAAACAAGACATTAACAACACTTGGAGATCAAAATTTACATTGAAATAATTCGGAAATGAAAGATGTTTGTTATGTTGAATATACATAAAACTTATGACAACAAATGTTATTGTATTATTTTTACATAAATTTCTTATCTTTTTCAGCTGCTAAAAGATATAAGTCCTAAAATTTTTAAGATGCTGTCATTATTCCAATAAATAAATATGTTTTTATTTACACATCCTGTATATATCTTTTTTTTTTTTTTTTTTTTTTTTGCAGAGTTTACACTTAGGAAAAAGACTTTATATACTTTTCTGATGAAATTAATAAACCAAGAATTTTAGAAATTAATGTATCAAAAAGCATTAATTTTCTCAATTTTTGTTTTTTTGGACTAATTGCATTGACTTCTGAACCACTCATATACATCTAATGAAAATATATCAATTAAACTCTTTATGGCAAATATTTATTTTAGTATAATTCAAATTGCATACTTTTAGTGTTAACTCCATTTGAATTAACCATTTTTATTTTAAAAGCTAAAAATTGATATTAAGAAGTTAAGAGAGTAACATATAACATGATTAATATTTTTATGGATGTGTTAATTTGTGGTACTAAAATATTTCAGAATTTCCAAAACACGTAATTAAGCTCTTTACAAATGCACATATCTCGATATTTTTTTAGATAAAAAATGTGATAGATATCCAATAAATATAATCTGCTACATGAATGGTTTCAAAGGCTCCCAACATTAATATTTATTTGGAAATATAAGGAATTAAATCACTAAATAAGCTTCTTAAGTGACAATTAACTTAGGTAAAGGAAAAATAAATAATATACGTTAAATTGATAATCGTGAAGAATAACCATTTTATCATAAAAAATCGGTTTTATGCAAATTATTTAAAAAATTAAAAATCACTTTAAAAAAAAATATATTTAATTTCTAGATACTAAATTTTTGTAGTTTTCAGTAATAAATAGAACTGATTTTCTACATTCCATTTGAAAAATATATCAGCATAGCTAGCCTGAAACCAACTCCCAAATGGGTTATGTTTTTTTCCTCGAAAGAGAGTCGGTATTCGAGAAGACACTTTGCAACATCGCTAGCAAAGGATAATAAATATTTCATTCTTATCAGAGATTTTCCTTCTTTTTATATTTGCTGCTAAGCAGATGACTATTTCCTCCTTTTAATGGTTTTATGCAATTAAGAAAATTATTATTAATTAAGAAAAGGATTAAAAACTGAAAAACAATACACTTAAAAGAAATTTTTCCGAAATAAAAAATACGAGCAAACACTAAAGTATAATATCCCTCGGAAATATCCTTTAATTGTTGTTTTCTTCGTGATAAGGCCATGTTATGCCTCCTACAAGCTGCAGAAATGGTTACCAAGAGTACAATGATAGGATGAAAAATCGAAAGAGCCTATCGAAAGAGCGGTTTATCATTATTGTTATTTGCATTAGTTAGAATCCAATGACTGCCATGCGAATCTGGAATTAATAGCTTAAGAAGGGTCATGCAGGAGCTAAATGATCAGCACTAATAAGGACAGATTTATTTCCAAGTAGTCCTCGCACGATTGTACAACCACATGACGTACTTTGACTCAGGATGCTAGTTTTCGTATCATGACAAGTATTGCAACGAAGCCTCTCTGCATGGTGATTATTATGGTGGATTTCCTTGACACTGCAGCATTTGGGCGCACCTTAATGGTGCGCCCAATAGCAAACTGGATGCAGGAATCTAATTTTTCAGACAAGTTCCAACTCTGTGTGCAGTATCGCGATGAACCCATCCGTGTCTACAGGCCAAGAAGAACGAACATGTCCCTCTTGCAACCGGCTCGGTTTTGCGTCAATTTAAGTTAGAATAATAGATTTTTCTGGATTTTTGAGATGTTATTTACCGGCAAAATGCTTAGAACTTTAGTTCTAATAAATACTGTTACAACACATGGTTCTTATTCAATACTTTATCTTATTTGTGAAAAGATTTTTTGTTTCTAATAGTATTAAATGTACAGAACTGTATTTAGTACTGATGTATGTTTGTGTTAGATATTTTGTTCCTTTTTTGTATTATATAATCATTTTTATTAACCCTATTTCTCATTGTCCTAAATCAGTGATAGCCTTAGAAATAATAACAATTCTCCATTTTAGTTGAATGAATCTTTCGGTCTTTACAATTTTAATAGCTTAATACCTCAGATTCTTGAAAATTCTGTTATTATCCAATAGTAGTAGGATATCCTTTTGTATCAATTATTTTATTTATTTATATATATATATATATATATATATATATATATATATATATATATATATATATATATATATATATATATATATATATATATAAACCACTGTTTGTAAAAAATGCAACACTGTGAAGGAATCACCAGAATTAAATGAAACAATGTACAAACGTATGAGTACATATAGTACAACTTATTACTACAAACAAATGACGAAATTTTCAATGAAAAAAACAATATTAAGTGTCCGAAATCAGTTTTCGGTGTAGCTACCACGCACTGCAATAAATGCAGCTATACGGCGTGGCATGGAGTCAAACAGATTGTGGATGTCTGTTTGTGGCAGAAAATTCCATATTACTTGTATGAGCAGCAAAGGTTTGTCGTCTGAAGCTGCAGAACGTGGATCACGAGCGAGACCAACCAAACCCCACACGTGCTCAATAGGCAACACATGCGGCGAATAAACAGGCCAAAGAAGAAGATGCATGTATTGGGCTTAACAGAAGTCTCTAACAGTCTTTGCAACATGTGGACGTGCATTATCCTGCTAAAAGATAGCTCAAAAGATGCCTTGAAGGAAAGGAACGACTTCGGGCTATAGCAATTCACGGGCGTACCTGTTACTGTTGAGATTACCCCCAATTCATGACAAATTCCATCGTCCATCACACGAAATCGCACCTCAAATCGCAACTCCGGGAGTTAGGTTTGCACCATAGCGTCTAACACGAATGCGGCCATCATGGAACAACAAATTGAAGCGTGATTCATCTGAAAAGACAACTTGGTGTCAATCAGCTTGTCAGGCGTTGTGTTTATGAGCCCATTGCAGACGCAGCCATTGATGATTTGCCATGAGGGAGATCCTGTACAAAGGCACCCTTGCACGCAATCCACGGAGCAGAAGAAAAAAAGTAGAAAAAAAATTGTACTATAGCAAACTCCTGGCCTTAGGAACCAGAAATGCAGGTTTAAACAAAGTTTTGTGGTTAGCCAAAAATCACCTGTATTTGCCAATAATCTAGACCATAGGGAAAGTAAGAAAGCTCAAGAGAAGTTTTATACTACAATTAAAACGACAATCTATTAATATAAATGGATAAAATTATAGTCTATAATAATCACTAGTATATGTTAAAATCAATGCTAAAAACAATTAGATGAAAAAACTTACCACGGAGTACAGCAATAACCATTTTTCCTGCGCTATAGAAAGGAGTATATCAGTAACGCATAAAATTAGTAAGTTTTGAAAAAAAAACATTAATTCTATGTATATACATTTAAAAACACTAACTATTGTTTTAAAATTTATAGAAAATAAAAGTACAACCCAGACATATACAATTAGTTTTAAATAAAATATATATTATTATTAATTTATTTAGCATGCGATACAATCTGTCGATTAACTGTACAACTAATTAAAAATGCTATTGTCATGACATGTTGTCATTACACTGAAAACTAATAGAAATATAACTGTAAATAAAATTAGCAGTGTATCGATGTTCAATACAATTTTTAGCAAAATTATTAAAAATTAAATATATACTAAATTTGTCACTATTTAATACATTATTACGATAAATATCATTAAAAATAATATTTATATTTACAGATGAAGATAAATTCGAATTCCAGTATTGCATTTTAAGAATGTTAAAACTAAAATCACGTCTTTTATCATAAATATTGCTATGCAATTTATAGTCCTTAATATACAATGATACATCCAAGTAATTAGTTTTAACTGAATTACTATTAATTTTAATTAGGTTTAAGTAATTGGGATAAAAAGTAATATTGGGGTTAAAATTATTATTTTTACTAAAAATAATTAGATCGCCTATATATCTAAAAATCTAATAATATCAATATATTAATAATATATTTACATTCGTTATAAGTGTATATATAAATTAGACAAACTATTGGTAACAGGGCCACTTTGAGGCAAAACTTTAGTTTGTTTATACAAAGAACCATTAAAATTAATATAGCTTTATCTTAAGACTAAATCTATGTGAGTTTTAAATATCTGTAAATTAATATAGTAAGGTTATAATTACTAAGAACTTCTAAAATAACCTTAACACTATCATTGATATCAATAGAATTGAAAAGATCTTGAAAACCATAACTATGAACTGAATAAATATTTTTATTTTTTAAAAAATATATAATATTTTTGCTATTTTTAACTACAGCGTTATTATGTTGCTCATTGATGAAGTTTTGTATAATAGTATGCAGCATTTTACGGGCAGTAGTGTGATATATGTTTTAAAACCATTTGGTACCGTTCTAAATATAACAGGATTTTTATGGAATTTAGGTGTTAAAATATGTATGGAAACTTAGTCTTATGAATACAAACACCCAATTTTCTATATATAGCAATAATTCGATTATTAATTTCTTTATATGACAAGTCCAATCTTTTCGTTGTTAAAAAGTGTTCATTAATCATCTTATTATAAAAAAATTTAGAAATTAAAGCTTAATTTCAAGGCACTTTGTCTATGAAAACAATAACAAAATTCTTTTGTAAATCATAAATCTTCTTTTTTACATCTTTATTAGTAAGTTCAGATTTAGAATGGTATTTAAATTCTATCAAGTATTTTAATATATTGTAATAATATTCATCAAATGCATGTAAAGAAAAACATACTTCAATGCAGGTTTTGTAACAAAATTATTTATATCTTTATTAATTAGTGTTTTAACATTATTATTGTGTTTGGAAATAGTTAATCTAAAATTAATGCCTTACTCATGATATCTTTTAAAATTTTGTCCCTGATTTTATTTAAGGTACCTGTGACTACATGTTTATGATAACTATCAATAGATTCATGATAGTTCTTACATTTACAATTGTCTGTGTCAAGAGAAGGTGAACTGTTAGTGTAATTAAAGATCAATCTGCCCATCGTTTTATTATGTTTAAAAGCTTTTTTAACAATTACATTACTAACAGGAAAAAGTGACAAATGTCTCTTTAAATTAAATTTAGAAAATTAACTTTAACAAATGTCTGATTCATGAATAATAAAGTGCAGTATTCTGAATTCATTAATTTTACCAATACTTATATTGTATTTATTAACTAAAAATTATTACTCCCTTTATTTATATATATAACTTAAAGTGTAATTGTAATAAATTTACAGAATTTATAGATAAAAGTCACCATTAACCTTGGATTAAAACCCGCGACCTATGGGTTCGTAGCCCAGTAACATGACCACTACACCAAGATGACCACCATGGTGCAGAGGTTGTTACTGGCTTATATAGATGTTACCGCTACAACCTCATTATTGTAAAAGGAGAATAATCTCAGAAATAGAATTAATAAAGGTACTGTTTCTTGACTAATGATTTCAAATAAATTTACAACTATAAATAATCATTTATGTAATGATGTTGAGAAATTCCTTTACAAAATAGTTGTTAAATATAGTATGCCTTTAGAGGCATTCGCAGAATTCCAATGTAATATTACACAACAGCATAAGTATAACTTTGGAACACATAATAATATCTCTTTCGTGTATATTAAAAATCAGATTAAAAATTAGCAGAATAAATTATTTATTATAGTTTATTTTGATAATGTACCAGGAAATGTTTCCTTCATATGTAAATACTATTATCGTTTGAAGATTATCAAGTATCTTGTTAATAATACAGCTTTCATTAGGTGATCAATTTCTGATAGAGGAAAAATTATAGCTTTTTGGCTTATCATAAGCAATTAAGAATCCCTATTAATGATACTTTTAAATTTCCACGTGTGTTTCTTACTTCTAAATTCCTTAAAGACCCAGTCAAGTTTAGTACATTTACTAATATTTTTAATACATATATCAGCAAATCAGTCAAAACTCTCCATAAAATATTACAAGATACAATAAATAATTTTTAATCCACATCCATATTTAAAAATAGTAAAAAACTTATTAAACAAACTAAAGATAAAAAAAAAAGTATTTCTGCAATCTATAATTTAGATTTTAAAGAGATCTTCTTAACTCTATTAATATTGATGATATCATTAAAATACTTGTAAAATTACATAAAGATATCCTATATTTAAAAATGCTAATTATGGAGAAGATTTAGTTCTCTTCTTAGGTTTGCACTAAAAGAGAACTATATATATTATAATGGTAACTGTTATCAAGGTGGCCCAGCTACCAACCGTCTAGCTAATTTATATTTGCAATATTTTTAAAACAGCTTGATTGATAATTCTGAAGATTATATTTTTCATTATATAGATGATATTATCATTTTTGGCAAGCAAGACAATTTTAAACCTAACACTAGTTTTTATGAACAATATCTTAATTTAATACAGACAAATAGTATTAACTGTGGAACAAATTTTCTTGATATAGAAATTAAATTAAAAGATAATGTTATAGTTACTAATATTTACGACAAAAGAGAAGAATTTAATTTCAATATTTAAAAACAACCCATTGGAAGAGTAATGTTCATATATCTTTATTCAGAAATATTATCATTAATTATATACAACACACAATAAATTTCTTGTTTAAAAAAAATCGGAAAAAGTAAAAAACTATTAACATTTTACTAAATATTGCTTAATTCAAAAATACCCAACTAATTTTATTAATAGTAATTTGAATGAAGAAACTATAATTTTAGTAAGGATTAAAATTCCTTTGAATATGAATAGTTTATTGTTATAAATTTATCATTTTTCCTTGATAGATATAGTAATCTACATATTCAAATTTTAGATAAAATTACTGATTTTCTTAGTTTTATTTTAACCATAGTATTTTTTTAATATTTAAATACATTTATAATCCTAACATCCCTCAAGTAATGGTACTATTAATACACTATCTATTTAATTATTTTATTTCTATTATTTTCATACTTTTGCTAAGTGCTGCTTTGCAGCCATTCCCATGCTTTGAATTTGTATTTGGGTCCAGAATATGGCAATAACTTGATTATTGTACTGAGATTTAGCGCGGGGTATGCATTTTTGAAAGCAATTTTTTGGTAAGTTACTTTATTTTTGTAATTGATTTAGTTATTCTATGCATTATTTTCAATATGTTTTTGTTCAGTATTATTAAAAAAAAGGGGCTGTCCAAAACAATGTTTAACCCCACTTTTATATAAATATTTTATATTGTAAGAATTGTTTATGTTACTGAAGTATCAATATATTTATATATTTCAAAATTCTATTATTTTTATATAATTTCTAATATATCCCGTCAAAAATCTTATAACCTTACAATTTCGTTTTTTTTTTCAGTTTTGATTATAATTTATTATTCATCTCTCTATAATAGAGATTTTTTAAAACACACACACACATATATACATATATATATATATATATATATATATACTAGCTGCAAGTTTTAATAAGGGTTGCCCTTTGCCCGGGTTTAAAATAAGGTTTTCTGTAGAAGCGTACAAAATTGTTTATTTGAATTCAATAAAAGGATACATCTATCTTAAAGCAATGTGATAGACAACAGTTTTGGCAGTTCCATTTGGAGTGTGTACAAAAAGATTTTCCCCTTTGCCCACTCTGGAACCCACTCTATACCAGCAATCCCAAAAGACTGACCGTGTGACTTGTTGATTGTCAGGGCAGTTTCAAAGGGAACTGTATTATCTTTAATTGTATGGTGTTGTCTGAGGGAATGATATGTATTCTTGGAATAAAGACATCCTCACGCTTAGAAACACCATGTGAATACTGTGGCTTGAACGACATGCAGCGTCAGCTTTTTCACAATTAATCGTGTGCCATTGCTCAACCTGGGTGCATCAATATTTCAGATCAGCATTATTGGAGCACCAACTCTCAGAATCAAGTCGTGGGCTTGGAAATCAGGAGTCTGGATGGAATTCAAGAACTCAAGGGGATATAGAACTGCTTCATCATCATTAAAGATGCAGTCTATGGACTTGCAGGCATATTCTTGCAATGGAAGCTGCTTCTGAATGGTGACATTGAGTTTCTCAACCACATCATTTCTGCTTGCCAGAACTGCTCTGTGAGAAAGCCAGTTCTGATCCTTGAAGTTTTGCTGAATGTTAGGATACACCTTGGACAGAAGTTCGTCAGGAGAGTTGACAATTTAACAACATGGCATAATGATGAGGCCTGTTGAAGGGTCTTCAGGAACTTTACCAACTCCAATCTGGAGCAACTTGTTTGCAAATTGTCAGGCAGACAAATCACTCTGAATGCGTGACCGCATGTTTGAAGTTAGACTGAATTTTTTGACATGGTGCCATAGATAAGAATTTTTCAAACAGGCATTGATCTGATCTGCTGGTGTGCCACGTGTGACAAAAGAAAGTGTTTGTTGAAAATCACCAGCAAGCACAATAGATCTTTTGACTGGCATCCCACCGAAAATGTCTAGGCACTTCAGGATGCAGCAATGTCTTTGCAAGAGAGTTTGTTTTGAAGAGATAAAAAATAGCTGTTAATGTAGTCTTTGGCGTAGTGTCAGTCAAATGTGCTGTTGGCTGTCTTGGTTCATAGTATACTCTTTGGCCTCCTTTAAGATGTACTGCCAAGTGAACAACTGTTGGATACTTTTGATGAATGGGAAAGTTGAGCATGCACCACACTGGATTACTGCTACTAATGTATCGTCCTTGTTGATAAGTGGTAACCTCATCAAGCCTGTTCGGCATTTCATTTGCAACGGCAAACATGGCTGCATCACTTCCCTTGGTATCATTCTTGCAAATGTACTTGATGCTTTTGACTGAGTTTCAGTACTCCACATTTATGTGTGCTTTGAAGATTATGCAGAGTAATGGAGAATAGGGTACAACTAAGAGTTGTCAACACCCTCCAACATTCCAGGTTCTGGTGCTCTACCAGGGACCACATGGCTACCATCACCTGGTTTTCGGAGACGGTATAGGGGATAACCATCATCTCCTGTCTGTGTCTATTGCAACATTTGCCTGGGAAACCTCTTACTGCACTTGCCATCAACAATGCATCGTGTGTCTTGCTATTCCTATTGCAGAAAGGGCCATGAATCATGTTTTTTGTGACAACCTCGTACAGAATGGGATCTTCTTCTTTGCCTGGAATTTCTGCACTTATAATGCTGTCTACTTGGTCTGGGCAAATTTTAGTCTGCAACCAAACCAAGAGATGCATGTATGGCTGTTCTCGCTTTTGCCACTCAATGGAGTACATGAAACAAGCTACTTTTCCAAACACTTGGACATCCTAGATGACATGCATCATTTTCTTAACTGTTTATTGAAACACCCTGGCAACCAAGTCAACACGATGTGCTGCCATTTGTCCTGGAAGCAATTCAACTGTTATCTCTGGCCAACTTGAGTTGCAGGTGAAGGTGATGAAGAGAAGGTAATGAGGACAATGTTTCTGCCAACAGGACTGTCAAGCAAATCCAGTCGTGTTTGCACTTGCTCATCTTCTCCCAAGAAGTAAATCTGGAGATATTTGTTGTCTTCAGCATTGGCTGGATGAAGAGATCCAGCATGGTGGTACACTTGGCCTTGTACCTTGAATATTGGTGTCCACCCATTATTCAGGACAACATTAGACTTGAAGGAAGTCATGGCAAACATATTACTAAATAGTTTAATATGTTTCACAAAGTCCTTCGATTGTGCAGTTTCACCCTTCAACAGACTGCATAATGGTTCTGGTGGCCTTAGAATTGGTGGCAGTTTGACTTTACCTCTTGTGCAGTACATGCCTGGAGTTTCTTCTTTCCACTTAAATGCACTACACTTTAGACAAACATTTGACATTCTGTCAATGTCAAGAAGATTGTTGCTTTCTTAGTTATATCTTGGCTGTACATGAAACCATCATGCGTTTGGGTTTTCTATTTCAAAGTTATGGCAACATTTCTCTGTTTCCTTAAGCTAAGAAGACGTTCCACATGCTGAATAGGTGTTTCAGCTGCTCTGGAAACTCTGTGGCGGACCTGATCTTCCTGGAGATTTGATTGCCTTTGATCAGGTGTTTCAGCTGCTCTAGATGCACTTTGGCGAACTTGTTGTGACTGGAGTCTTACTTGATATTGCTCTGGAGTTTCAGCTGCTCTCGCAAGACTGTGGCGGATCTGATCTGCCTGGAGTCTTAATCTTTTTTTCATAAGGAGTTCCTCTGCACGTGTTTGTTCTACTGTTTTTGACTTGACTGTTTTCCGGCCCAGACTTCCCCTTTTTCTCATAGGCATGACTGTAGCAAAAGATGACAATGCATTCCTATGAATGAAGGAATGGAATGTAATAATGTAGTAAGTAATGTGATATTGTTGGAGTATTTGCTTGCAGTAAAGTAAATATAATTTCTCTAAAATGTACCCACGGCTCAGAACAGCACTACTTTTGGCTGGAGGAGGCCAGAGTGAGGTTGGGATGGAACGAAACATATTTAAAAACCTTCCCCATGTTAGATGACTGCTAGAGGTGAGGTCCATACTACAAACATGGGTCTGGAGAGAGGAGGGGGTCCTACCACCTTACCTCCCTCTCCCACCCTACACATGTATGACCATCACTTTAACTTACATCCTCATCATTTCCTCATCACCACAAAAACATTCAAAATCACTCTCAATGACCAACTTGCATGATTTCCTTTTTTTCTTTTTTTGGTTCATTATCACACGGCTCAGAACAGGCACATGTAGCAATACTTTTGGCTGGAAGAGGCCAGAGTGCGGTTGGGATGGAACGAAACCTGTTTAAAAACCTTCCCCATGTACTTTTGTGTACGTGTACCAAATTTCACGTTATTTGGTTGTCTGGATCTTGAGTTATAAGGGAACAGACAAACAGATAGACAACATATGCGTCGTGTATATATATATATATATATATGAGATATATATATATATATAGTATAATAAAAAATAGATAGTATAATAAAATTGATAATACTAAATTATACCACTTCTAAAGCTAGAAGATTTAAACCAGATTTCAAGAAACACAACTTAAAAAATGATGGGAAAGTATATTGTATAAGAATTAACTAAGCGTATGTATAACGTGAACCAGAATTAGAACTATAAAATGTAAGAAACCAAAAGAGTCAGTGGACAAAAATGAAGACCTATTATGATTTCTAAAGCTGTTGCTGAATTAGGACCAGCAAAGTTAGGGTTAAATATATTTTACGGTCCAACAGCAGAAATTTTCGACATAATAGCAAAACATAACCATATTGAAAAGTTAGGTCTGAAACAAACCACGTGTAATTTGCAACTGACAGAAAAATAAAATAAAAATAATATAAAACATAAAAGGAAACGATTCTTAATAAGATAAAAATAAAAAATAATTGTGAAAAGGAAAAATAAAGCAAAAACTTACATGAAAAAATACAATCCACAAGAGAACGGAAAAAAAGATCAGTACATTCAAAAGCAACCACGCTAAAAGATGTTAAAAATGACGTGTTAAATTGGTAAAACCAGAAACAAAAATTAGTGGCACCAACTGGATAGTTTTATTGTTATTAAACTAAGTAAACTAAAACATATTGAAAATAATAAGAAACAGAAGGAAAAAAAACAAAGAATAATACTTACACATTAAAAAGGATAATTAGAGAGATAACTCAGAAATATATTTAAAAATAAATTTACTTGGATATTTGTATTCCAAGCAATTATTGCAGAACAGCTTATAATTATTTTGTTTAACATCATTATCTGAGAATAAATAGTTGTTTCCTTTTATAAAATTTAAGATAATATTTCTAAAAATAGATAGATGTAGGTTACTATACCCCAAAAAAGCATTTTAATAATGTTAAAATCGAAAGAATCTCTTTTATCAAAAATATTACTAATTAGTATATTATTAACATTTAATTGTAGGTCTAAAAAGTTTGCATACACATTTTTATAATTGGTTTTTAATAATTTCAGATATTGGGGATAATATTTAAAACTAGGAACATAGTTTACTATATTACTAAAGATGATTAAGTCATCTATGCATCTAAAAAAGTAACGAGAATCGAAACTAATGCTTTCATATTCATAAAAATGCAAATAAATATTGGCTAAACAGTTACTAGCAGGCCCTCCTTGTGGAAGACCTTTAATTTGCTGAAAATAAGATTTATTGTGAAAAATATATTTTTCATTTAGTTCTAGATGAATAATAGAAAGATATTTATCATAATTAATTAGTTTATTCAAAGAATATTTGTTATAAGCTATTTTGAGAATTTTAACCATGTCCCCAATATCTATGGAATTAAATAAATCTTCAAAGTCATAGGTGTGAATAGAGATAATTTTTACCATGCATATGCTTAATAATATCTAAACTATTCTTAACTATAATCGAATTATCAATACTGTCTAAAGTGGATTGAATAATCTTTTGTAGCTTTCTACAAGGAAGGGTAATATATGTAAGATTTAAAGCCGTTCTTTATAGTTCTAAATATAATAATAATAATAATAATAATATAAATATATATATAAATATATATATATATATATATTGTTAATCATTTTTTGAAAATGTCTCTCCACTTTTGCTAGAATCTGAGTTTCAGGTCCACTCATACCAAAGCAAACTGTTCTTTCTGCCTTGTTTTAACATCACAGCTATTATTATTAGTAGTTGTAGTAGAGTATTTAAAATACTTCAAAAAGTAACTTTAAACAAAGAGATAAAATTAGTTTTATGTTTGATTTCTATTTGAAATACGCTTTTCATGCAATTGGATATATCAAAAATTGGATTGTAAAAAGCTATTGCTTCCTATATTCAAGGAAACAACACTAATACCACACTCTTTCAATATTAGAGATATCTCCAAGTTTATACATTGCTAGGACAAGGAAAGTAATTATTTGGGAGATATTACAAAAACCTAACTATGATGTTTTGCTGGGAAGAAATGAAGACAAAAGAAATATATACTAGAGGATAATTTAATTTAAAAAAATCCGTAATCCAAGTTATTGTGCTGGTATGTACTAAATAAAGGGACATTTTTTTATTAAAATCCATTTTTCTAAAAACTGTGATTCTCACCATTTAAAGAGCTTTTTTAATACAACTGCACTTAATAGCTTATAGCTTTAAACAACTAATTATGACACTGATGAAATTCAGTGTTTTTGAGAAAAAGCCCAGTCATGTGTGAACAATTATTTTTTTAAAAAATTTCTAAAAGCCATGTTCATAAAATATCTGGTCAAAGAATGTTTTCTTGCTCAATGAATATTCCGTAAGTAAATTGGAGTCTTTTATTCAACAGAACTTTTATAAATGTTCCTTAAAAATGCCTATTTTTAACATTACTGAGATATAGATTCTGTTTTGAGAACCTACCTCCTTACTGTGGAAATACCTACTGCCATCGCTACATCTCTGAAGTCTTTGACGCTTTTGTACTCCCATATAGAACAATGGATAATAAGAGAACACACGTAGCTCTTTATGTAGTTACATTATGTTAAATTATTTAGAAGTTGATTTTCAATAGAGAAGTTTTTTCAATAATTTAGCCCTTGTATTGCATTATTTGTCCAATAAATTTTCCCTAAGCTAACACAACAGAAATGGTCAAACTGATTTAGTACTTGTAACTTCCGGCCATTAAAGGTTCATTGGATTCTCTGATGGTAGTAAAATGTTCGCAGTTTGTACAAAGTGCAAAACGTTTGAAGTCACGTTTCACCATCTGCTTAGTTGTGTTGACTTGACGCAAGGCAAGCTATTCAAAAGACCCCATGTAGTGCTGGGAGTGCTAAAGGCGAACAAACTTTTGAATCTAATCTGATTCAAATTAGAAGGATAAGAAAGAAAAAGACATTATCGTATTATTTTTCATGAGATTGAATTTTATATGGAAATAGTGTATATTTACAACATATTAATCGTTTTTCTTATGTAATGGGTTTGGCATTTGAATTTTTTTTCTTTTTAAAAGTAAATGCTCGTATATACTTAGAACTTTTTACTATTAAGCTATCGAGGAAGAGGAAATTCAAATCTTAAATAACATTCAGTTACTTTTAAGATATCCGACTGGTTGCGACAACTTTTTTTTTAAAAAGTGGAGATATGTGGATTTTTTTGTTGTTTTTAGATATTTTTAGCACATTTAAAGAACAATATGCTAAAATTAAGAAGAGAAAACTAAATTATTATTACTAAAATGGGTAAAAATTGGTAAAAATTGACAAAAAATAACATAAACACGGTTCATTCTGTATCAAAGGTTTATGAACAAACTTTTAATTTTTCAATTTTGATGTATTGTAATGTTGTTCATTGTCGAAATGACCTTCAGGACAACAGATATTTTTATTTTTACTTAAACTAGAGCACTTTATCTCGGTTACTATATGAAATAGCTTAAAAAAACAGGGATTATATTCACATAAGAGACTGTAAATTTTGTAATAAAACAGTGATTAATAAATCTGAAGGTTAAAACACTTATACTATTATACAGAACTTACACAAAAAATTTCATTTAATTTTTTTCAAAACTTTTTTAGCAATCGCTGTCCCCGTTTGATTATTTTCAAAAAATCACTTTTCGAGTAAAACGCGTTATAAAGTGTGACATCTTGCTTATAGTTATGGCATCTGTTTTTACTAAAACACTTGTAGTTTTTGTTCTAGAGAACGGAAGATGATAAACTTGATATGCTTATAAAGCTAATAAGATGGCCTATAAAATAAAATCATTAAAAAAATTTGTGTCAATTTTTGGTAAAATTCACAATTTTAAGGTAATCGTATACCTTAAGGGAAAAGAAATGCTGTAGATGCTTGGATACGAAAAAAATGTTCCATTTTATATTTATACTTCATTGCAGAAGTTAAATATATTGTACCTGTAACATCAAATAAAATGAAAAATTCTTTTAAAATTTGATTACAATAAGAACAAAAGCTTTAATAACACAGAGTTTAAAATAATGTGATAAAATTATTTAATTTTGTCAGTAGTTTGTATTCTAGAATTCTTTTCAAAGAGAATATCAAAACAAGAGATTTAGCTGTTAACAAATAATTTTTATAATGTTAGGTTTTGGAAGAAAAGATAATAGATTAATTTGAGTAAGATTTTTCTGAGTGAAGTGAAGAGTGGCAAAATCAGGCTTTTTTGTTTATCGTACACGTGTGCCTCCCACCTACTTTGTCCTAATAGATGAGACGAAAATCAAGACATACGGCTATGTCTTGTGCCTTAACGAGAACGAGTGAGTCATGCCACATCTAATTTGGGTCTCTTTGAGCAGAATTCTTTCTTAGAAGACTGTTGATGTGGTTTTGTTAATTACTGAAAGTGATCGAAAAACCCACTCAAATATGTTACTATAAATTGTGCGTTGTTACGTGTTAATAATCTAGAATTGACATGGATTTAAAAAACTTGGATAAACACGAAACAAATGAGTTGGATTTATTTCGTAAATTGATCAAAATTCTTAGTTACTTTGTTTTTTACCAATAAAATTAATGCTTTCAAATTCTATTGTTTAGTTTCAATACGTCTTTTGTTTTATTAATCTTCGTCACTACTCCTTAATATAGCTTGTTGTTTCGTGTAGCTTTTCTTAAAGCATTATTAAAGGTACATGAAAATATTTCAGGTAAAGATTATTATAATCAATGATAGAACTGTCTCAAACTTTTTGTCATAATGTATTGATTTAGCCCTAAGCTTTGTTTATGGAAACATGTTACATTGACAAGTAATGCATAAAGTTTATGCATAAAGTTTTGTATATGCCTTATTTGAAATTAATATAGTGATATTCAATTTTTCGTGTACATTTGCCGCTTAACATTTTCATGCAAGAAACACACATGATTTTAGTTGCATTTCCATTATACTTTTTAAAATTTAAAACTTTTTTTCTCCTTTTAGTGAACTTGTAATTCCATTAAGTTAAGTATTTAACCAAAATTTTTAAATTTCTGGCACGTAAGTAATTTGAACGTAATAGCAAATAAACAAATGGTATGTAACGAAACACTTAGACACAATGATTTTAGTATAACTGACTGCATTTGCATTCGAGATATAATTTCTTTAAAAAAAAGGTATAAATATATATACACAAAACTTTTTACTTAACCAATATCATTTGTAATTGGTTAACCAAATATTTGAAGTTATTACAACTTATTTTTGTCCTTATGTTATGAACTTAAATTTATTTACATTGTATTTATAGTGGAGAGCTCTAGTTTGAAGGTAAATTTTAAACGGCTGTACTCTGGATTCCTTGAGGGCAATGGGTGAGTTTTACAATGCTTATGGATATTTCTGTAAAATCAGAGGTGTGTTCCAAAATGCACATTTCTCCAAACAATATCATTTGGAAACGATTAATTGTATTTCCTGATGTTATATAGAAAATGTTTTGATTCTGTAGTATATCTGGCGAGCAAAGTTTTTAATGGCTCTGATTTATTTTTTCCATTTAATTTTTCCAGAGGTACAAAAATTCCTTTTGTTTCTCCCTTAAATTTCAGAGATTTGCAATAGATACATTTCAGTCATTGTGCTGATGAGAACATGCTGGCTCAACCTATAATCTTCCACTGGGTTGTACCGGAATGCAAGGTGACTATTATTGTGTGATTGCTCCCCTAAAATCATTTTTAACGCTAATATGCTGTTTCTGGCTGACATCTTTCAGCCTCTCGCAACCTACTGTGTTCCTTTTGTTGAGAACAGAGCAGATCTTATGTCGCAAAGTATGAATGCTGGGCTCGCAAATGTGCATCCTCGTGTTTGGCTGCCTGTTGCTCTGCTGCGCCCTCAGCATGTGCTTGTGCCATTCTTTGTCTGCTTTTCTCGTTTGCTGATGCCTGTTCCTCCTCAGTTTGATGTGCAATTACACTCATTGTACTACTTTTGCCTTGTGAGTATGACAACCTAAGCTTGATTTCCTGCAAGGCATTATTTTTATGTAGTGAAGTTAACTGACTGCACTTAAAAAGGAAATAAAGTTAAAGCAAAAACATATAAAATTTCAAAACATCAAAAGGAAAAATAAGGAAAAAAAAAGAAAGGGAAAAAATAAAAAATGCTAATGAAATATTTTTCTTCTATTGTGCATGAGATAACACAGCTTAATTCCAATACAATGAAAGGTTGTGTGTGAGATATTTTTATTCGAATATAAACACGGATTTCGCAGTAGAAATCTACAAAAAAGTATTGATAATGATGGAAGATTTTTGCAATTTACTACTCAATTAGCATTAGCAATTGTTATCAACAAATTTAAGAAACTATCTTAAAAACAGAGGGGCTTATATCTAGATACTGACTGGTTCACACACGGACAATTATTTGTTTTCTGGGTACTTAAATATTAGCATCACTGTACAGCCAAATTGCCACCAAGGAAATCACAACCATTTTCCCTCCAAATCTGTTTTTTTTTTCATAAAAAAGAATGTTAGTATCTTTTAGATATTAAGGTGCGATATACATGGTACCAATTTTGTTTTCAATGATGCTAACGCATAAGTACCGTTGTGTATTCCAGAGCAGAAGTCACCAATTGGTGATTGGAATTGGTGAGAAATTTTGGATGGTCCACAGAAAAATTGGGATATTATTTATACTTTTATAATTATTCAGTTTAAAAAAAAGATAAATAACAAAACATCATATTATGTAACATAGATTTTACTTTACTAAAAACTTTAAGTTACCGAAATAACTAAACAACTAAAATAAATGAAAACAGTTCCTGAGGTTAGCAATTTTTTCAGATTTTCCATCGAAATTTGAAAGTTAGCTTTGGTAACCATAGTAAAATGGAGGCAAAACACTTCAGTCTGTTGATTGTTATTGCTTTTCATCAAGTTTATTTTCAGGGGTATGGAAAATCAAATAAAGACGTAAATATAGCTATAATGGTCCACCACGTAGAGGTCAATCCTATTAGTTGTCCGCAATTTATAAAGTTATACATTAAATGGTTCATGTAGTGTTGAAAGTTGGCAACTACTGCTCTAAAGCAGACAATTTCTGTATCAGCGCAGACAATAAAAAACACAAAATATCTACCCATAAGCATTTTAAAATTAACCCTCTGACCTTAAGGAGAGTCATTTTAAATTTATTTTCAAACTTGGCACCTCCCTACATTCTAAATAATTTTAGATTCATAACATAAGGACCAAAAAAATAATAATAACTTGGAATGTTCTGTTAACAAATTACAAATGAAATCTGTTTAGAAAAGTTTTGTTTATGTATATTCACATATTTTTTTAATAAAAAAAAGAGTCGTACCTCAAGTGCAAGTGGCCAAAAATATTAGAAATACGTGCTTTCTCTTTTATTTCTTTTTAACCAGACTGAGCCACAGGAATGCAGGACTGGGTACAGCTACCTATAACAAACTTAAATGTTAAAAAGCAATAAAAAACAAATTAAACTTCAACATTTTGATGAAATCACCAAAAACAGTTCCAAACAAAGGTACTATTGGAACTATGACACCCTGATTTTCTATGTGTCGCACAAACACAAAAGATACATCAGATAATCTTAATTTTCCATTTGCATTTCACAGTAACATTAAATAAAATTTTGAAATCACACAAAGTAGATCATTTGTAAATCTAATGTTATTCCCCCAACTGTTAGGAATTTCAACAATTTAGTGGAAAAATTCACAGTGAAGTTCAAAAAAATATTATTATTGTGCAAAAACAGTCATATAATAATTTTCCCTTTTTGAATGCATGCGGCAGCATTTAGCAATGTCTTATGATTTTATGCACATGGTTGTCAAAAAGAAAAAAAAACATAAGTACCAAAAAATAAAAATTACCTATTAATTTAATTTAGATTCACTGGAAAAACAGAGATAAAATACTTGGAAGATTTCAATTGATACACTACTCGTTTGTGGAGATATTTTGAAATCACGCCAAACAGATCCATAGCGTACAGAACTAAAATTAGTATTTTGCACATGAAATATGCACAAATTGTATAAATATAATTGTATTTGCATATATCCCGAGCTTAAGAATAAATTGAAAAATGAAATACAATACTAACATTAATTAACATAAAAAGAACCGAGTATCTTTATCAATGCAAAAGCATAATTTGAAAAAATAATTACAATCTTACGACCAACTGTTTCCTCAATACTTATTTGAGCCATCTGTCTGCATTGGGCTCGTTTGCTGATGCAAAAATCCAATTTGATGTGCAATTACCCTTAACACTGCTTTTGCTAGCCCAGTGTGATGACTTTAGTTTGATTTTCTGCAATGCAATTTTATGTACTGAAGCCAATTGGCCGCACTTACAAAGAAGGAGAAAACAAAAACATATGGAATTCCGAAAAAGCTCTGAATGGGTATACAAATCAATCAACTAAGCTCAATTCCGACGCAATGGGAAACAGAATATTTCATTCTACTTGAACAAATCGCTCCAAACAGGTCAATTTCATTAAATAGTTTGAATTCAAAAGAATTGAGAGAACAGAATTCTCACCAATTGCACTCAGAAATAAGAAAAATAAAATCTGAATGAAGAATAATGAAAAAATAAACTATACTCACACAAAATCAATACTATCGTAAAAGATACAGCTCAACAGCAATGCAATGCATCACAAAATAATTAAGGTGACTATCTACGTTCAAAATGTAACAGACACCTGGAAGTACCATTAATGACGTGAGTAACATAACACTATTAAATCAAATTTGTGCATCGTTTGCAATCATATATTGACCGTACCTGCTCTTCAACAGAGTTAGGGAGGAAATATAAATCACACATGGTTAAAGATATTTTGCATTGAATACGCAAGGAAAATTCAAATAAGAACATGGATTTCACTTCATAAATCTTTGACAAAGCATTGATAATAATTGAAGATTTTTACATTTCCAATCGTTATCAACAAAGTCCAGGGCATACCTTTAAAATTGAGTGGCTTAGATCTAACATGGATTTCTTCTCACATGGACAATTATTGGTGTTCTAGAATAGACAGATCAAACAATCATTTCTATATCTGCACAGACAATGAAGAAACATAAAACATTGTCTACCCAGAAAATGTTTTTAAATTAACGCTTTGCCCTCACGGACTACGGAGAAGAACTATTTAATCAAATTCGGGTATATATTATTTGTATATGATAGTTTTTTTTAATTCAAATTAATATAGTAACTTTTTATCTTTCTGTTTAAGACTGCCCCTCATTTATATGTTTTTGACTATTTTATAAACTGCATGAACTTATTTATGTATTTTTGAAATTATTTGTTACTTACACATATTATCACAGCCAATTGGCAACATTATATGAAACGAAGCACCTGGTTGCCAATTTGGCACATACAACACATAGGAAATAGGAATTGTCAACTTGGCGAGTTAATAACAGAATGGTCAATTGTTACGATAATACACAAGTACCATTATTTTTCATATAGAAATTAATGATTCACATTTATTTTTGTTCATGCTTCTTTTTTTATGTTTTTCTGATTTACATGTTTTTGTTGAAAATTCTTATTTGGATACTTTCTTGGGTACTCATGTATTATCGCAACCTATTGGCAACATTGAACTACCTATTGGCAACAAACGAAGCAACTGGTTGTCAATTAAAAACATACGACACATAGGAAATTGGGAATGACAACTTGGCGAGATTTATAGAAATGGCGATTGTTGCAATAATACAAATATACCCTTTCTGTTATTTGTTTGAATTTTCGTGTATTATTATTTACTTTTTTTATAGCATGGCAAATTTTGTGGTGCATCAGCCTTTTTAACCTGAATGGGCTACAGCAACATGTGGTACAGCTACTTATAGAATAAAATTGAATCTTAAAAAATATCAAAAATAAAATAAGGCTCACTAATTTGTTTAAATCAATATAAACAGTTTCATACAAACACAAAATATATATCAGAAAATCTTTATTTCGTATTTCAGAGACATCATATAAAATTGTCACACAAAAACAGATTAAAAAAACATATTTAAGAACAATCGCATCGATTGATTTCGCCAAATTAAGACATAACAATGTGCAAAAAAAATATTTTGGCGAGGTCCTTTCAATTGCGATGAAATGATCGGCAAAAAAAAAAAAACACGTAAGAATTAAATATAAAAAAAAAAAATATGCATTTATTTAAAAAAAGAATTACTGGAGAGAAAAATGAAATAGGCGCTTCTAATATTCACACATAATATTAATTTCATTCTATCTAAAGCAGATGACGAAAACAGAAATACAATTCGAACGTTAATTGCAGTAAGAAGAACTGGACTACCCTTATCAATGCAAAGTTTTGATTTGTAAAAATAATTATAATAAATAATATGTTATATTACTAAAGAAATAAAGACTGGTTGAAATTACTGAAAAAGTAAGTCGTAATTTGTAAGCAAAATCATAAACATCCCGCCTTAATACTATCCGAATGTTGCCAAGACCACAAAACAAAATTTTAGTTGTTAAAAGAATAATCATTAAAAAATGATTTATTCGAAAAATAATCCTAATTAAGTATCAAAGAACAAAATTAGATAAATGTTTCAATCGATAATCATAATTATAAAAAAATGTTTAATAATCCTGAAAAAGCTGTGTGTTAAGTATAAATTTCGCATTCAGAGAGAAACGTGACATCATATGATGCCATAGCTTCAAAAAATCAATTAAAAATTAAATTTCAAAAAATTTAGAGTGGATTACAAAATAATAAGTACATAAGAACCTGTCCGGATCCAAGTGTAACGTTATGTCAAAAAATTTCAGAGGTAATGATCCAGTAGTTTCGGAGATTAGCGGCTTTGAACAAACACACATTACATTTTTATTTATATAGATTGTATCCAGAACCAGATATTATGGGAATTCCCTGTTGACGTTTGAACGAGTGTGTTACACGCCATGCCAAATGAGGATAAACTATTTTCACAGACACATTATTTAATAAATCATTACATTATTTAATAACACATTACATTTTTATTTATATAGATACATGTAATTGTTAGATTTCTTTCATCAACTATTTGAAAACGAGAGCCGTTGTCAAAAGAATATTTAATCTTCCATATTGAATCACCATTCCTTAGGGGGACAAAGCACACAGAAGAACCCAAATGGTGTGTATCACTTGGATTTGGATAAACTGGGGATATAGTTTCCAGTTCCTTTTCAATATATATTCGTTACAAAAACTAATATTTGAAACGCTTTTTTTATTATGGTTAATATATTATGTGAACTAACTATCCTTACCAGTGTAACGAAAAATTTGAAATCAATTTTTGAGGAGATAAAATATCGTTTTACTTTCGAAAAACTTATTACTTCAAGAATTAAAATAGAACCAAATTTTTGAAAACACGATATGATAAAATTTGAAAAGTCGAATACGAAAGGAAAAAAAATGTAAGCGCTATTGCATTTTTGCAGATCCTTTGTAGAAAGATACATATCACTTAAAACGCAACCACTGAGAAATTTTTTCAGAGAATTATTTTAGAAACTTCCCACATCCAAATAATGAGAAAAATCAAACTTATTCATGTTATTAAGAGTTCGCATTTGTATTGTATATGTGTATATACATATTAATTTTTAAACTGTTTGTGTATAGACAATTTATGATTTGCATTAATTTTATATTGTTAGAACTATTGTTAAATATTTTAGCAATTGTGCTCTTTTGCACAACCTAGAATTACATTCCATTTAGACGCATGCAGTGTATTAACCCTTTAAGCGTTTCAAACGTCTTTTTCTGCCATCCTGAGATGCTTCAAAAATGCACCACAGGTTTTTTCCTGTAAGACCGGGGACTCACCAAAAATGCACCAAACGTGTTTTTTCCTCCTCAAGTAACAACTTCGAAAGTGTTAGAGACGTCTTTTTCCGAAATACTTTCCCCCCTTTAAAGGCTTAACATCTTGAAGGATAGTTAGGGAGGGTTGGGGTGACACAATGGACTCTGACAGGAAGTTTTATGGCTTGCCCCGTTCTTCCCCTGCAGCAATCGTAAAAAACTGGGAAGAATTTAAAATCTCCAGAGCGTACGGACTGTCAGTTAAAGTTTGTAAGTAAACTTGACTTGAAATTTTTTTGGGTTTGAATTAAATAAATTCTTTGATGTAGTTTTCACGATCTAAGCATTTTTATAAATCTTTCATTTAAATCATTTTTTAAGTTCCATCACATAAGTAATATAGATGATATACTCACTTTTGATTTAATATTAATTTGAAATTCAACGAATTGGGAAGGAAAAGGGTAGCTTGATAAAATCCCATTTTTACTTTACCTTAAAATTCTCAAGTAGAATTAAGTTTTTTTTATAATGTATCTCTAAAAATATTTGTGATATATCTATATTTAAATTCAAAGTATATATCAAAACAATGAGGATAATTTACAGTTTCGTTTTTCTTATTTTAATTAATACTTCTAAGTTTTTTTTTCAAAGGAATTATATTTCGTTTGTGTCAAAAATTTATAAAAAAAAAGGTTCAAAATTTAAAACCTGTTAAACTTTTAAAATTCTAAACATGAATAATTTTTAAGTTTCTGTATAACAGAACTTGCAAAAAATTTTTACGCATTGATAAAAATAACAACAAAAAAAACCTATTTAAATCCTTTAGTTTTTCATAATATCAAAGCCAGGTATTTAGAGTATCTTACATACAATTCCTAGTTTTGTATTGTTTAGATAACGAATAATAATAGAATTTTTAATGTCTGAACTTCAGTTTCCTTCAAACAGAATGGGAACAACAAGCTCAAATTTTTAAGCTTGAATCTTCGGGCAAAGAGAAATGAAAAGCACCTGGACAAATTTACAGTTGACATTTGCGTCAATAAATAAATATAAAGATCCATTTTAAATTCAAGTTAAAAAATATCTATTTATGCAAAATCTCTTATTTAGATTCTATTATAGAGGTTGGCTGAAGAACAAGTAATTAAAATTTGGACATTTTTTGTAATCTTAACCATATAAAACCAGGAATTTTATATTAGCTGCAATGAAATTCTGCATTTGAATTTCGAAAAATATATTTATGTAGGTATCTCGCGTACGCAGTTGAAAAATATTTACCATAAATACTAATAATTCTTTGGATATTTAAAATTTTAAATTGAATTTTTAATATATTCTACTTCTAATATTTTTTCATTTATGCCTTAAATTTCATACAATTTGGTTGAGTGAGTGAGTGAATATTAACGTCGCTCTGTTCAGCTATACTGGAGAACTTTTGGCGACGAACCTCGTCATTTTGAACCATGGTCAAGTGACGAGGATGACACCTGTGCTAGCACCTCTCTCCTTCTCCTCCTAACTACCACACCACACCACAGAGGGACGTTTATGCTCTTGACAGATTTAACGTGCATCGTACCCCTACACGGCGGGTCTTCAGTGGTAATGGGCTCGAACTCATGATACGCCAGCCACGAGTCCGTTACCTAGAAAAGGTTTACCTGTTTCATTAAAAGATTCTAAAGTGAAGAAAAAGGAAATTATTGCCTTCCAAAAGGGAAAAATGTGTGTTTTGAAGTACAAGGATAAAAAAACCCTGCATATGATTAGCATTTTTCATAACGTTGATATGATGGAAGTGAAAGCTAAGAAACGAGATTCTGTGAAAATGAAACCAAAAGCAGCGGTGTTTTATAATACCACCATTGGGTGGTGTTGATAGATCAGACCAGTGTCTATCCTACTATCTCCTGTTGACCAAAATCAACAAAGGAGATACTACAAGAAGATTTTTCGGCATTTGTTAAATCAAATTGTGTGGAATTCCTTCACTATCTATAAAAAAATGGCGGTATTTTAAATCATATTGGTTTTCGAATGAAACTGATTGAACGATTGATAGAAGGAAGAAGTAGTAATTCCGATTCTCGAAACTTTGTTACCTCTGAAATTTCTGAAAATGTAATCCGTTTAATTGGAAGGCATAAATGGAAATATGTGCTTCATAATTTCTTCATATGTGGAAAAAGTGACTCTTCAAGAAAAAACAAACCACCACGAAAATGTGTCGTGTGCTACCTTAACCTTTTGAAGACGGCGGGTTTTGAGAGAAAAAGTTGCTTAAGGACGGCACTTTCAGCTGTGTTGGCTACCCCCTTTTTGGTCATTGACAGATGCTACCATATAACGGCGGACAAAAGAAGCAAAATAGTAATGGGCCTCCCGCTGATCAATGGCGATTTTCACTGCTTAGAAAGTCCCTAAATACAAAGATTCTCCCTTTCTTAGGGAAACAGGTTTTCTTGAAAAATCCAATGTTAAAATTAGTGATGATTTCAGATCAAGAAATTTCGGGAAATTTATTTATTTTTAAAAAAGAAATTTCCTAACAATTTAAACTATATTCCATCTGTATTTCTTTTTCAGTATTATTAAGAGCATTCAGAGAAATAGTGTAAAACAAAGATAACAATAATAATCATTGCATAAAAAAAATTAAACGTTTATTTCATTGTAGACAAAGGTGCAATAAACTAAACCAAATTTAATTGATTTTACTCAAGTAAAATGTATTTATATTTTGATAAAATATAAATATCATTTACTGATATTTCAGTAAATTCATAAAAATAGAGGAAATGTTATAAATTTATTTTTCATTACTTTAAATGTATGAATTTTATACACATAAACTTAATTTATGCTGGTGTTAAAACTTAAAATAATCAAAGTAGAAATAAGAAATAAATAATAATATTCCTTATAAATTACAGGTAATTCTAATCAATAACATAAAAGAAAAAGCAAAGTGGGAGAGCTTATCTCTTTATGTCATAACGTAAAATTCAGATTTTCGATAATGATCTATTCTGAACTAGTTTATTACTCTGAAGATTTTAAAAGTTTTTAATAAAAATATCTGTTTTGAGAATTGTGCATAACTCTTTAATCATGAAGATTAATACGTTACTTATGTGTAGTTTTAAAAACTTGATAAGATTTCGCAACTTGTGTATACCAATAGACATATCGCTATAAATCAGCTATGATTTTTTGGAAACTGCATTGTTACTCAATTTATAATTGTTTTTCTCTTTCTGAAATGCTAGCAAAATGCATAATACCTCTTAAGAATATATAATTTCCGTAAAGAAATGCTAGATTTAAAGCATAATTGTCATTTTGTTTTTTTCTGTAATTCATTCTATTTTGATACATAAGAATTCATAACACTTATTGAATCCTATAAGTTTAAATCTGAATTTCATTAACAAACCTTTTTTCAAAAATTAAATTTTCATTTTCCTTTCATGCAATTCTTCCTATGCATGCTGTAAATTATGATAAATCATTTAATGAGTGAGTGAGTAAATGAATATTAATGTCACATTCTTCAGCTACTTGAGGGCTTTTGGTGACGAACCTCGTAATTTTGAACCGTGGTCAAGTGATGAAGACGACACCTGAGTTAGCACTCCCTCTCTTAACTACCACACCAACGGGAGAACGTTTGAGCTCTCGACAGATTTAAAGTGCATCACTCCCCTACAACCTAGACCACTAGGCTACCGTGACTACAAAAATCATTTATTGTGTGTGGCAAATAAATGTAATAAATAACATAATCACCAAATGTTTTTTTTAATGGTCGTGATTAGGGGTTTTTATCATGTTGTAGAGCTGATACGCATTAAATCAAAACTCTTACGATGCCATGGTGTGGAAGTCAGAAGTGGGGGTTCTAGCTCGGTTATCGGTCTTGTTACTGGATCGTCATTTAAATTACGAGGTCCGTCTTATTACTTTACCCCTTATGTTACTTGTAAATGAAATATTAATAATTTATAAATTTACCTATGTGTCCCTTATAATAAATTACTTATATACACATAAGAAATTTAAAATTATATTTTTCCAACAATAATAAAATATTTTCATTAGTAAAAGAGAGGAAATGCTTTGAATTTTTAGAATACTTGATAGTAAAACCGCAAACACAAACTGATAAAAAAGACAAAATATTATGACTACAAACATTTTTAAGTTGCCTAGAAGCTTCATGTATTTTAAACTTGTTTATATAAAAATAATATATTATTCTTATGTGTACGTTATTGTTTCTTTAGCTAGTAATGACAGCATACAGGGGCTTCTTATTTTTTTTCCACCTTTCGTACAAAAAAATTAGATCCTTAACCTTCGGATTATCCTTACTTTTTATTCAAAATTTCAAAATAATTGCATAATATTGCTTAAGTTATAAGATTACTGCTCTGATTTTTGTGCGATAATGGACTGATTTTTGTATGTGATTTTGTGCATAAGATAGAGCCAACACATTCCTACGAAGTCAACTCTTTTGATCAACATTCAAAATAATTACAAAAATCTTTTCTTCTCAAAGCACAGACTCCTCAGTCGGGTTACAATTGTAACAATTTTTCTTTTACTTTTTTTGACTTTCTTCAAAAAGAAGGAAGTCTTTATTTTCAAATATATCACTCTTTTACTCCCTCCCCATGATTTGTTTGGACAGTCCCCTACTGGGTCTTTTTCACCTTATCTCTCAAAATCTAACACAATATCAGTTCTCCAAACGGTTAGTTTCATTCTCTTGATAACGCTCGTAAAGTAGAAGTGTGCCTTCTTTTAAGTTGTTCGCATAGTTTCTATTTATCCTATGTCCAACAATTTAATAGAAAAGGAAATGCATTTTCTAATGCTTTATTTCGACAAGAAGAAGAATAAAGGAAGAATAGTTTTCAGGGTACTTGAAAGCAATCTGGAAGATTTACAAGAAGGCAGATGTGAATTTCTAAGTTTTATTGCACCATAAAGGCATATGGTAATCAATAACGACCAAAACCTGAAGGAATCTACAATAATCAAGAGGGAGAAGCATTATTTGTCCATATAAAAGCTTTTACAACTTGCTTTTCGTGCTCATTTACAAGAGCCACGTGACTGTATTCAGAGTTTCAAACGTTCAATAGCCTGAGAGCACACCCCAACACTCCTTTCTTATTATGTATGATACTACAAAGAGTGATTGACTAATAAATAAACGGGGGAAAAAAGAAAACGAACAGGGTTTTTTTTTACTTCATTATAACTATCTTTTAGACTACGTTCTGATTATATTTATTTTTAAGATGGATTTTAGAGCATTTTGCAAAATTTTTCGTATTATTATTATAAAGAGAAAACTTACTTTATTTTTAAAAAAAAAACATTTTAAGTTCTAAAAATCACGAAATCCAACACTATAGAGCTTTCCAAGTATAATATATAACAAAATCAAAAATTTCATTCTTGCTTCTATGTTTTTTGTATAAATCGGGACGTTTTTCTTATGCTGAAGAAATCGTAATATTCGTTTTCAACAAATTTCAAAGAAAAAAATATCGGAATTGATAGTTCTTGCTTCGAAGACACAACTTTTATACATCAACTGTCATAATAAAAAATCTCGAAGTTAGTATCTTGCATTTTATAAAAAAATTCGAAATACTGAAATGAATAATTTTAAAAACCTATAACAAACATTTCCATAATTTTTTTGTGCAAATATATTTTCTTTTTTCGTTTTTTGTTGTTTATACACGATTAAAAAAGAGGTTTTGGGGGGGGGATATTTCGATATAAAATTTTAAAGAATTGAAAAATGGTCATGTAAGCATTCAGTTTTTTTGCATTTTTAAAGTTTAAATTCTTCATTTTTAAGTTTCAACTATTATATATCAACCGTTACAATAAGTAAAATTTGAAAGGTATTTCTTGTATTTCACAAATGTATTCGCAAAACTAAAATGTATAATTTTAAAAGTTTATTGCAAAAATCTGTAAGACTCATCTATTTTCACGAAATAAATAATACGAATTAAATATTGTAGAACAAATTACCTTTTGAAAACTTTTTTGAGAATCTCGATTAGTCCTAATAAATTGAGTATCTATTCAAGCAGTCATAGTATATTATATTTTCCAAGCCTTATTTTATTCAAATATTTTTTAGTTTGTGTTCCCTTTTCGAGTTTTTTGTTATTTGAACAGGAATAAAAAAAGATTTGACAATGATTTAATTCTTCAAAGAAAGAATGCAAATAATTTTCGTACAAGAATTAGTTGTGTATGCCGTTTCAAAACATAAATTTATTAGTTTTTAATAATCTAAAAAAAAAGATAAATAATTAAATAAATTATTTATTAAGAGATTATATTTCTGCCCAATTTTGCAAAAAGAAATTGGAATTGTTCAATATATATGATAAGAAAAATTTCAATATAATAATTGTAACACCTTCTTCCTGTGTAAGATTAAATCTGCTAGTGACGGATAGTCATAAGAGGGAAAAAGAGGGAATTCTAGACTAGTGGGAAAGAGAGGGAACTATCCTCCCCCCTATCTGAATACAAAAGAGACCGGTCAAGTGATTGACGTTCCTGGATTTTTATAGACCCTACGGTGATCTGAACGCTGTTAAAGGGGGGAAAGAAGAACTTGGTCGCTACTCCGACCAGCGCCGTCCTTTAAAGGGCTGTTCTTTTTGGTGGCACTATCGACCAGCCGTCCTCTAAAGGTTAAGAAAAATGATAACGGAAAACGCATTCGAAGAGAAACACGTTTTATATGTAAAGACTGTAATGTTGGACTGTGTGCAGCGCCGTGTTTCGAAAAATATCACACTGAGACAGTGCTATAAACGACGTATATCAATCAATCAATGACGTATCTATCAATGTATACAAAATCTTTTTTCTTAAAATTAACGGTTTAAAAATGTTTTGAACAAATATATTTGTTTTTGCCCTCTATATGCATATGTACACTTCTAGCTTCAGTAATGTACAATTGTTTAGATAAACTTTTGGCTTTGTAAAAGGTATTTTGCTTTGACTAAACATTTTATAGCAAATTTTAATAATATTTTGTGTACTTCTTTGATAATTTTTGCTATTTATACCTGTTTAAATTATTATCTATAAAAGTTTCTTTGCAATTGTTTGTAAATTGAACAAAACCTTTTCTTACACAATTATGTATATTTGAGGATGAATTCTGATTTATTTTATATTCAGTAAATACAAAAAAATTTGTAAATTGCTTTTTCTTTGCAAATTTATTTGTTTTAAAGCATGCATATTTATATAATGAAATTTCTAACTATCCAAATTATGTCGGGCTTTTTCTCCATTAAAGGCTTTTAGGATTTTAGAAATCATCTTATAATTATTCATTATATATTTAATAAGGAAAAATATTTCCATATATAAATAAATTTTTGGTCCCGTAAGTATATAATTGTTTTTAGCTACAGTTTGTAAAATGTATTGGAATTAGTAGTGGGGCCGGAGTTTTACAAATTATGATTGTTTTTGACTGCACTAAGTTATATATTTATATTTCATTCTTTTTACATTATGAGTAGAAGTCATAAACAGTTTTATAACAGTAAAATAAATTTTTGTTTTATATTCAAATTATGCTATTATATTGATTCTGAAAATAATAAGTTAGTTTGACAAACCATTATTTAACAATTTTAAAGCATTGAACATTTTGGAAGTTTTTTAAAACTTTTATAAAATACTAAATTATTAAAAATATTTAATTATTGTAAATGATTTATATTTCTTAGATTATTGGAAACAAAAAGTATAGAATTTAAAATATATTTCTTTGTTGGATTTTAATAATTATTTTTATAGCTAAACCTGGAAAAACACGAAATTTTTCAAATATTAACTTTAAGTTTTTTTAAAAAACATAAGTGGAGCTCCCAGTCCTAAATCCATATGAACTTTTATGGATCATATGTTTGGGAGTATTTACAAGATATTTCAAGATTGGGAAAAAAAAGCGTTAGGGATTAGAAAACACATTTTCAAAATTAAAAGTCTGAAAAAAACACATAAAATTTGGAAAGGCAAAAACAAAAACTAATAGTGTCTGTAAAGCTCTAATTTTTAATATGTTATTTTCCAACTTATGTTCTACATCCAAACAGTACTTGAAATAATTATGACTGAAAATATCTTTTTTAATTCAAAATATTCTTTTACGCAATGTTAATAACATTTGTTACTTTGATAGATTATTCGGTTTCATCTAAACCTAATATTTTCACAGGAGTTTAAATACACAAAAAATTTATACACACAAAATAATAGTGATATAAAGGTAAACCCGAAATCATCAAGTTTGTAAATAATGTCAATTTTTTTTTTTCTAAATCGGGGTAGTTTAGCAAGTTTGGGTTTTTGTTGCATGACTTGAAAATACTAAAGTAGTACTATAAAATATTTACTATAATGTAGTTTAGACATCAGGGAAATATTTAGTTCTTTCTACAACATTTGTATTCAGAACATTTACAGTTTGAAGTCTAATTGTAACATCATCTGTGAAAGCTGGATTTTAGATTTATAAATTTCAGTCGCGTATTCCTTCCCTTTCAAATGTTATTTCTCACAGAAGCCTGCTTACATTTTTGTCATGCCATTTCTCAACAGGAAAAAATTAATGAAAACAAAGTAAAAAGCTTTTAAATTATATAAATTATGTGTACAAATAAATATAGTGGTCTTTAAATCAATATTAATTAAGTAAATGTGAGAGAACTCAAAAGCTTCAAAACATAGCAAACATAAATGATTTTAAAAATTAAAATTTCAGTTAATACCCATTTCACACGAAAAAGTGGCTTGTGTTCAAAAATATTTTCAATTAATTTAATTTAGAATTGCAAAAATACTTTTAAGTGAATCCAAAACTAAAATCAAATCTCAGAAAACTTAAATTTTTTTAAAACCTAATTGGTTTTCAGGTCTTCTGGAATGTATGCTTTGTCTAAGATCCAGCCTAGAGCCTAGGCTTTTTTTTTACAGTTTGAAAGTATCCTAAAATGATAAGAGAGAGATCCCAGTTCAATTGGAGCAAGCTTTCCAAATATATGGGCCACAAATTTTTTTTAAAAAACCCTGATGTTTTTGTTATTATGCCTTAAATTTGGAAAAATTCTCGACACTTAAGAGAATATTATTTAAAAACCAAAAATTATAATCCGTTTTTTCCACATGTGTAATTTTTTTACAAAACTACCCAAAATTTTTAATATAATAACATTTCAAAAGCAAAAGATAGGGTTTTCTTGCAATATAGAATGAATTATGAGGATGATGAATTTATACTGTTAATATTTAAGAATAAAATAACAATTTTTTAGGTTCTAATCCTGGAATTAAGGATACATCTCTAAATGTTAAAATTGCTTATAAAATTTCTTATATTATTAATTGTCAGTTAATTTTACTTATGTAAAATGATTTAAGTGTACTGTTTCTAAAAGACAAAATTAATCAGTAATGCAAACACATCTTTGCAATGACTGAATTGAAAGATGTAGTTACGGATGACAATTTCCCATTTATAAATATATGCGAATATGCATTTAAAGGATGTAATACTAAAGAAACGGAAAGATGAAAATCAAATCTGAGTAGAAAATGGGAAGAAACGCTTTCGCATTTAACACATTTAAGAAAAATATATTTCCTTATTAAAATTATTGATTGAAAGTGTATTATGTGGTTCCGACACAAATACTGAAGTGGTGAGAGTATTATTTTATTCTTAGTGCAAATTGTTATGATGAGATTTGATTTATGCCGAAAAAATTCATTCAACAGAAAAGAATAAATTTAAGGATTAAAATTTGCATAAATTAAAAGTATTAAAATCTCTTTAATGTTATTTTAAATTAAAAATATAATAAAATGCATAAAGCCCAGTTTTATTGTACAAACTTCTTCATCGTATATATAACAGAGGTTCCCAAACTTTTTTGTCTCATAGACCCCTTGCCATGTTTTTCGGTTTCGGGTAGACCCCTGCCTACCTAATATTAAATTTTTGCAGATTTATCAACTTAAATGTCTTTTTGATAGTTGGTGCTACTACTTTCAAAAAATTAAATTTTTAACTGTAATGAAGTATAGTTCTGCGTTTAAAACTTAAGAAGCGCATATAATGAATTAAAGTTAAAACAAAATAACTGAACAAATGCTTTTAAAGAGAAGGATGAATCTGGTGTTTCAATAACAAATTTTCAATATTTAATATCAATCTTGTCAGGTTTAACCCTAACCTTCCTTTTTCGTAAGTCCTTTTCTTTCTTTCTTTTCCTTTCTTTTTTTGTTTTGAGATTGGCAAACTCAATGAAACTCCCTCTCACAAGGAAAAACACATTTAAAAACTTTCTCATGATATTCCATATTTTGTGACAAATATCAGGTATGTCTTTTTAAAGCCAAAATTACTGACATCCGTTTCTATAAGATCTTCATTAGGACCTATTCTAATAAGTTCCTATTGCAATATGACACTTTTTTTTTCAAAGCGACTATTTGAAATCATTGTCTACTGTTGTATTACTAAAAAAAACAATCTCAAGCTTAGTTTCAAAATATGAGTAAGGGCATTTAAATGTTAAACGTAGGTTAAAATGTCCTGACAGACTGTGACAAATTTAAAAAATTCGTGCCGTTCAGTATTATACTTCTTTAGCTTAATTTTGGAAAAAAATGCTGAAATATTCCTTGTATTAATAAAATTTATGTTATCACCTAGTGTGGTAGTCAACTTTTATGTTGTTAAACTAACCTCACTAAATTTAGTAAACGTTAAATTGGTAAAATCTGGTTCCCACTGGATCAAATTTTTTTAAAGATTAACGTCATGATCTGGTTTAATGAGAACCACGATAACCCCATTTACACCTCATGAGCCCCCAAATGATTTTTTTTTACTCGCGTGGAACTCTTGCAGGTCGTCATAGACCCCTGGAAGTGCATATAGATACCTTTGGGAATCCATTGGTATATAATGATACTACATTTATTCTCATTTTGCTTTTTAAAAAAAATTATCACTTTTACTTTTTTACCTCATAATTTTTTTTTAAAAAAAGAAAGAAAAAAAAACCAGGAAAATCGGTTTGCGTTCTCTTAGTCTGATATTCAACAATGATTACAGATTACTTCTGTCTTGATCAAATCGTAATACCAAAATCAAATTTTTTTTTTTTTTTTTTAGTTTTAAAAAGTAATAGGAGAAAAAAATTAATTTTCTTTTCCTTATTAAAAATATTTTTTAACTTTTAACTCTCCATTTCTTTAAATCTTTATTTTTTATCCTTTATTTGCTTGTTACTATGATTCAACAAATTAGATGGTTTCTGTTCGCTGTGATGTGGATCCAACGTTCATCACACAATTTTCTCCCAAGGCAACAGCTATGAATGAGAAATCTCCCCCTTTTCCAACAGCACAGAAACCGAAAAAGCAATAAAATCGCCCCCAACAAAAGCGCTTGTAGACCTCCCGTATCTTAAAGGGGGAGAGGCATAAAACTGTGGTGCATTTTCGAAGCAGTTCGCATAAGTACACAGGAACCGTTTCGCTACCGCCAGCTTTGAAAAAGTAGACCGCTTTTGAATGAGTTTCAATTAGAGCCTCACCCACCCAGAGGGTTAAATGTTCTCCAATGGTAATAGAAGTGTCGTGATTACGTGGCTTAATACGCGGTTATCATAAAATGTGGAAAAATCACAAAAAATGCGATAACTCACCCTGAAAAGTAAGCCAATCTCAATTAAGATAACTGGGGCGTGTAAATGTTTCAAATTTTGCATTTTTTTATTTTACTTTTATAAATTAGAGGGTACTTTGCTGCATCCATAGATGCATTGTTTATGAGAATTCGAAGAAAAAAAATGCTAGGAAATTGAATTTCAAAATTGTACACAAATGTAATGTAACTATGATTAAGGTACACTTTCCTCAAAATCCGTTTTGTATATAATATGAATTGTAAAAAACTAATATTCTATACCTTTTTTTCTTAATTTTTCTGTATTATTTCAAATTTATTGAAAATTCTACATTTCTTATGCAAAAATTACAGAAAATTTAAATGACTAATTATGAAGTTTCAAAATAAAAATATTTTTGAAATGTTAATTATGTCTAGTTTTGCTTTTAAATATACTCAGTGTAGTTCTGAAATTATAAATGTAGTACAAAGTGGACCTTGGGGATTATTCTAAACCTAATACACAGCTTGTAAAATAGACATTTCGTTTTCCTTACGGCTTATTGAATGCTCATAATTAACTCTCATATAATTATATTGGTTTACTTAAAGATAAATAAATATTCATATGTAAAAGTACAAAAACAGAGTTCCATTTAAATTAGACATAAATTAACTTTTTAAACTCCTCAAAGGGATTTTTTTTTAGTATTTTTATAACGATACAAATATGTGTAAAGTATTCTGTAATATCCTGTAATGATGATGCTCATAGTGAAGAAAAATACTAAAACTTATAGACGTACAATTTTGTTATTTTAAACGGAAGAAGATGTTAATATCGTTGATAACACGTTGTAGGTAAAGTAGGGAAAGAGTAATTAAAAGACTTCTAAATTATCTAGAATTTTAAACTTACAGATTAAAAACTGAGAAACGATGCAAAATAATCCACCTAATTATTTTATAAATTGTATTAAGGAAATATTATTTTACAAATTGTAGATGAAAATATATTTATTTGCAATTTTCTCAAAATGCATTTTTTGGTGATTCCAGTACACTTTTCTCAAGATCTTCTTTACCATTAGTGTCGATATTTTGCATATTGTAAGATCACAAATATTTAACAAAATGAATGATTTTTTTTTAAATAAACATTCACAAATTTTAGATATAGCACAGTTTCTGCATAAAATTTAAATAACTAAATTTAAAAATTTTTAAATTTTTATAAATTTTTTTTTTAAATTTAATTTTATTCATTTTAAAGATTGTTATGTTAAGATTGCCATGAAAAACTCCGTAAAATTTTATAGCTATTAAGCAGTGGATTTTATGCAAAGTGTTCGTAAAGATAAGAACATGCCTTGAAAATATAAAAAAAAGAACTATTGAATATTTATTGTTCATTCAGATTTATTTGTAATTTAAAATGGCATTTTTCTTTACATTACCCAAATACATAAATATGCAGATAATTCAACGTAAAATTTTCATTTCTGTTGCTTTTAATTTAATAAGTGTGAACCATTTAAATTTGGTGTAAAAAAACGTTCATTTTTCCTTGTCGCAGACGTTCCAGTTACCTTAAGTTTATGTTGAGGTTAAGTAAAAGGAACTGAACAATATAACATTATACAATATAATGGCGATACATTTGAAACACGTCATTTGAGAAGTGCTTTAAAACAGTTGTCTCAGAGCAAGGCGGTAATTGTCACTGCGTGTCTGAGATTAGAAATCTGGTATAGCGAAGTATTAACAATGACCTCCTGCCATAATTTGACAGAACTGCGAAAGCGAACTATTGGGAGCCTAGAGGCAGAACAAAGTCTGATAGAAGTGAAGAGATGGCTGAATGCGAGTTCATATGTTATTCATAGACTTAAGCAACAATTTCTAACCACGGATTCAGCATCCAGAGGTTGAGCCAAGAACGGCTCCACCTGCCACAAGTACCGATGACCGATATTTGTCATTATGCGCAAGAAGGAATACAACCGCAACTCACGCTGAACTTCGATCATCCCTTACTGTAAACTCTGAAAGGTTGGTATCAGCCACGCATCAAAGGCTTCACAAACGTGGTTTTTCTGCAAGGTGAAGAGCCATTTGCGTTCATCTCGTGATCGGCAGGAACGTTTGAAGGAAGCAAATCGCGCTACTGGATGTGTAATCAATGGAGGCTGTTCTCTTTATGGACGAAGGTTTAGCCTTGAAAGTGAGTAGTCATTTGGAGAGAACTCATGACACATCCGTGAAATAGATGCATACGGATCAGACAGTGTCTATGTTGGATCGCTTTTTTCCTCCACGTCTTTTCCCGTGGAAACCCTTGATGCTTATACCGAGACAATAGGTGATACTTTCGTGCTACAGGATGTTAATGCGAGAGTTTGTATAGTGGGTGCTTATCTTGAGCAGAAAACAATCCAACGCATGCAGTGTCCAATAGGATCACCGAACCTTAACCCTACCAAGCATGTTTGGGACGCTCTATGACGACGTGTAGCTGCTTTCAATTCACCTCCTAGGACTCTGGCCACGCTTTGAATTGCTTTGGAAGAGTAACGCCTCGCACTTTCTATATAATTAATAGACATCATAATTGAGAGCATTACACATCGTTACAGCGGCCACGGTGGCCGAGTGGTCTAGGCATCGGATCATGGCTTGAGTGTCATGAGTTCAATCCTAGCACCACTAAAGGCCCTCCATGTAGGGGCGCGATGCACGTTAAATCTGTCGAGAGCTCAAACGTCCTCCCGTTGGTGTGGTAGTTAGGAGAGGGGGTGCCAGCTCAGGTGTAGTCCGCGTCACTTGACCATGGTTCAAAATTACGCGGACCGTTGCCAAAAGTCACCGTGTTGCTAATCAGTGACACGTTAACATTCTGTCACTCTCATTCACTTACACATCGTTACATGTGCTGTATTGCTTCTCGTGGATCATACTGCTTATTAAAGGTACTTTTCCTGTACCAAGCTGATACATTCGATTTGTCCATTGTATACATATGCTAACTTCTATAACACCATATTATATTTGTGTTGTATAATGTGTTTAAGTTTCATTAAATATTACGCAAAACCTTTTGAGTTCTAGTCATTTTTGATGTTTTTCCTTAATTTATGATAACCAGTTGATGATTTTGGAAACTGCTATTTTTGTATACATATTTCATCTGTAACAGAGTAAAATCATCTTCTACAGTATGATTTCAAGTTGAAAATATTGGAATTTTCAGTGTGTCGATTCAGAATTCAGAAATGTTATATATTAAAAAGCGATGAATTATTTCTATTAGTTCATCTATTATCCTATTTTTTAATGTAGAAAAACAGAAGAGAAGCAAAAAATCCTGTAACGTCAGAATAAGAATTATAAAATATAGCCGCCTTCATACGTGGAATGTTATGCAAAGAAATATGGGTTTTGTGAATTATATAAAGGTCCCAGTTACATCTTGATCCAATTAAGCCAAGAAAAAAGAAGGCATTTCTCCTCCTATTTACATACAAAATCGTTTGGGACAAAACATCCAAGAAATCCAGACCTGTAGGTAATGATCTACAACTTGACCAGATATCCTCCAGCTAAGCCAGTCTCATCTATTGAAATGTTTTATTGGTGAATCTAAACAAAACAATTCGTGATAGAAGTTCATCCTCTTCTCCGCTTTAACAATATTATGAAGAGAATGGAAATGGTACTCAAATGTGCAAATGAATGATACCAAAGGCTACTATAGGCTAAGATTCGCGAATAAGTAAAAAGAAAACAAATTGGTGACAAATAAAATCTCTTTGAAATGTTACTTTAATATTAATCTCTGACGAGTTGGAATGAAATGTAAATTTTTAATCAAAACTGCACTAGAGGACTGTAGGTGACACAACGTTTAATTTATGATCATGGCCTAGTTACGAGGATAGACGCTTAAATTTATCTCTTAAAACCTAATTAGTGACGGAAACAAAACGGTATATAATACACCCCAAGTAAGTGTGTATAAAAATTCAACAAGTGTTTCCAAGACCTTAGTAATTTTGTGAATATTCAATGGTTTCAATCACTTCGGAAATGTACTCACATATACAAAGTGTTGCCGAATTCGACTGACAAATTCAGAGGGATGTTAATAGGGAACATGGGAACCACAAATCAACATAGTATATGGGATCGTAAACTACGTTTCATAGGAGAAAATGACAAAATCAAAAATGAAGAGTGTGATGTCGCGAGTGGAATGAAAAGGGGAAATAACAGGTACGGAATACATTTGTTACACGTAAAACATATTAACAGTAAGAACAATGCATCTCAACTCGATGACAGAAACGTAATGACAAGTGAATGTCACAGAAATTGTTGGAAGTTGTAGCACATAGGCCATAGGACAGCCGACACCGACGGACAAAGAGCTATCAGACGCGTTCAAACAAATTCCATGTGCTGGCGAATTTCAGTTGAAGTGACTTTGATTCATGCCCTTGAGATCCTCCACTGAAGCCACTGGGGCCTCCTACACAAGTGATTTCAGGTAGAAGAAATCCAAGGAGTTTAGGTGCGGCGTGTGTAGAGGCCAAGCATCAGGTTTTCAACGCCCAACGCATCTTCCATGATTTGTAACATGAAAGTGATTGTGCACCGCAATCTAGAAATATTGTGATTCAAAATCGTGCACGAACCACACGCTCTGGCTAGCAGTGGCCATGCAGCAACTCCGGGATGGCGTGCAGTAGGAAACTAAGGCATTTTGCGTTAATGAGGCATTCGAACAGTGTAAATCTATCCACACATTCGTTTCTCGTTTGGCTCATCATCCTCCCGACTGCTACTGTAATCGCAATTTTTACCGATTCAACTTTGTTTGCGAGCACGTGTCCAATGGTGATCTGTCACCGCCTACTATCACCCCTCTCTGTCGAATTTGGCTGTATATGTATGTAGAAATAAGTAAAAGTGAATGTTTATACCATGTTGACAGATAAGAATTTGTTTTGAAATGTTTCAGTTGTAAATTATTTATTTCTTTAAAAAGTTTTTGTAAATAGATGATAAATTCAATGCACACACATGAATCAATATTCATGCTGCATTACAAATCCAATAACTAGGATATGATTATTATTAGCCATTAACAAAATAAAAAGTTATCTTCAATAATTTTTAAGGAGTGAAACTTCCTTCAGTTAATGCTATTACTTATCAGAGATGACTTGGTATAGGATATACAATAGTCTAAACAACTGTTTTTGATAATTATTGCGAATACATCAGATTTTCTACAAAAAAAAGGTTATTACATTTTAGCACTAATTTATGAAACTTTTCAATTCATTCTACATAGTAAAAACAAATTTTGACTCAAATCAAGTTCGTTTATTTGAAAATTCAGCTTAACATCGGAATATTTTCATGAAAATATTTCACAATAGATCTTTTGGGGTTCTAAATAATCTGCTGTTCTGTATACTGAACATCAGTTGCGGAAATAATTTGGCATATGGCATTGCTCTGTGATAAAACCCTGCATCCAGGCATAAGGAAATTTCCTCCTCGAATGCATTTGTTCCGCCAAGAATCGTCCTTCACGTTTCAAGAATATAACTAGCAAAAACAGGTCCTTCAGAAATCTTCGCAGATTTCCGTTTAAAATGCAAATTCGGGATAGTATTTTTCCTGACTTTCACTTAGAATTTCTTTTAGATCTTTTTTTAATTAGATTGGACAACAGACCAAACAATAGGAATTACGTTTAAGCATTTGTTTCTGAAATGACGTACAGCTTAGGAGCGTTCTTCACAGAAATGGATTGATGCATTTTGTTGAATCCACAGTGAGTATAGTACTTTTTAAAGGCAATTAGAAGAAAGTATAAACGAGTAGTGTGAGCTTGTGTCTTGAAGCTGTGTCAAAATTCTTTGTTCGAATAAGTTGGGCACTAAGTGGTGGATGTATTGGAAAAGTTTTTGCCATGCTACACAATAAAGCTTAAATTATTAAAGGTGACAAGATGACTGCCATTATTTTTGTGTAGGCTTGGACTCTGACATACACACACAGGAAGAAAAAGGGAGTTAACTAAAGAGACAGAAATCAATGGAATACTAAAGATAAATGAAACATAAGAAAAAACATATATTGTGTGTGGATTATAAAAAATATGGATGCTGCAGTATTTTCCGCATTGTTGACTTAGGACAACTTTTATATATAAAATAATTCATATAAAAGTGGGGTTTATCAAGTTTAGTTGCTAGACAACCTTTCGCCTCATTCTCTCAATCCTATTAAAAATAATAGATAGAATTCCTAAATGTATTACAAGAAGCAGGTAACTCACATCAAATTACTTTCGAAAATGCGCGCGCTGAATAGGTTTGCAATGAACAAGTTATTGCCTGACCCAAATGCAAATTCAGAGCATAGACTAAATTGTAGAATTAGCAAAAAGTATAATGCTATGAGTACTAAAATAATTATACAGCACGCGTATTCAGATGAATACTACAGTTACTTGAGAAACTCTAGGACTATTTTTGTATTTGTCTGTTAAATATTATTAAGGTCAAAATAAATATAAAGAAAAGAATAATTTCAACTGTAATGTGAATATACAAGTATATGTGACGTGGAAAAATGCATGTTCATGCTAAAATTTATAATAATAAATTATTCTCTAATCTTCAAAAAGAATTTAATCCTTATATTTTGGATTTTTTAACACAAATAATATGTACTTTTGAATTAAAAGTACTTTTTAATAAAATTTTTATAATTTTTTACTTTTTCTGAATTTTTTGAAACAAGAAATTTGTTACCTTACATGTAATTAATAATAATATTTATGAATATTTTGATTATTGACGCATGCGTATTACTTTTCAACTGAGGTACTTTTATAATATGGAAAATACCCTTGTATTTATATACATTCACATATAAATACATAGTATATTTATATATATATATATATATAAATATGAGACTCTTCTTATTTTAACATCATAAAAATGCCATTCTTATATAGTAACCTACATATATCTATATTTAGAAATATTATTTTAAACTTTATAAAAAGAAACAATGATTCTGTTACTAATAATGCATTAAAACAACGTAATTATAAATATTCTGCAAAAAATGCCTGGATTACAACTATCCAATTAAATTCATTTTTAAATATATTTCTATGTTATTTCAAACTTTTTTTAAAGTTTTTTTTTCAATTTAGCTTATTATTACTAAGATAACGTATGCTTAGTTTAATTACAAAATTACTATCTTGGTGGTGCCTCTGTTTTTCGCTTCTATGCTATGTCATTTTGCACGCGATTTCTGACTAAGTTGCTTGGTCTTTAAATATGTTAATAGTTATCATATTTACATGTAAGTTTTTATCTTGGATTTTGTTGGAAAAAATTTTTTAATGTTCATTTATATGTGAGAAACCTTCTATTCTCACTATTTATAGAATCATTTTATTTTACTATCTTGTGTTCCAGCCCTATATAGATAGATATAGGATTAATTTTTCAACATGGTACTGTTTCTTCTATTAGGTCAAAACTTTCTGCTGTGTGGGGAAGGTGGATGGATCTATAAGGCATTGCTTAAGCTTAATTAATTGACCTATTTCAGCGACAGCTTTAGAAATCATAATAGGTCTCCATATTAGTCCAAAGATTTCAAATATTTTCAATTTAGATAGCTCTACACCTCTGTTTCTTATATTGTCTGTTTAAATCCGATTTTTGTACGATACTCTTTTGCACCATTTTTTTTCTTGATATGTTTCGTAAAATCTGCTTTCATTCTTCCTAACCTACAGGGGGCAAGATGAAGAGCTCGTCATCTTGCCCCGTGTTTCAGAATTTATTAAACTAACTATTGTTGTCCATTCTATTAAATCCTGTGAACACTTGTTTGTCTGTGTGTATGTCCGCGCAACCTTACGCATCCATCTCTATTGGGGCTAAGGGGTGCATCTGATCGGGAAAAGTTTCGTTCGAAAGGGGGTGACCATAAGAATACCTTTTTGCCATCCGCTACCCCCCCCCCTCCTAAACAGGAAGGAATGTAACAATAATTTGTTGCTTTAGAGCTACTGGTTTTACCTGCCACCATTTCTTATTTTTTGCGAGGAAACGAATGCTTCCTCAACTAGTAGAAAGAGTCCCACAAGGAGCTGTAGGCAACTGTAGTGATAACGACTGGAACAATGAGGACACCTTTTTTCTCTTTTTGAAGCACTTTTATCTTCATATGAAACCGAGCAAAGAATCTCCTACTCCATTGACTATTGACAATCACAAAACTCAGATAACTTTGCAGGCTACCTTATATTGCAGAGCGAAAAACATCATCATGGTTAAGTTGCCACCGCACACATCACATCGTCTCCAGCTCCTTGTTGCGTCATTTTTTGACCAGTTAAAAACGTACTATAGCCAAGCATGTGACAACTTTATGGTCACTCATCCAGAACAAACTACCACAAACAAAAATATAAGTGGGGGTTTGAGCATCACTTACTTCAAATCAACTACAGTTGGAAATGCCGTTGAAATGTTTTAAAGAATATGGGATCGAGCCTCACAATCCTCTTGTGTTTAGCGGACATGACTATGCTGTGGCAATATCTACTACCCATGATGCTGTTGGCGATGAAACTGAGAATAATAGTGCTAATGCTCAGACCCTGGTAGTAGAAAACCAACATACAAACTCTCCAGAAAAATCAGAACTTATGGCAAATGCTGATTCCGATTCATCAAACAAGCCTGTTAGTGTTTTTTATTTCAAACCATTGCCTAAAACAACAAAATGTGAGAAAAAAGAAAAAGCGAAAAACTGAGCTCTAGCTTTCTTACAAGCACACCCATCAAAGAAATGTTAGAACAAAGGAAAAATCAGAAGGAAAAACAAGAAGTATTTTTAAAAAAAACAGAGAAAGGAAGCTCGTGAAGCTAAAAAGGGAGTAAAAAACTCAAACTAAGTTCCTGTAGGCCTATGTCTATAAAATCCAGGGCAAACATTGCAGTTGCATCAACTTCAAAGGACGATGTTATAAGATGTCCTGCTTGTGAAGAGGAACCCTTCAACAGAAGAATGGATCCTGTGCTGTAAATACCAAGAGTGTTGGCATGAGGAATGTTCCAATTATTAAAATGGCATTTTTATTTGTGACTTCTGTTAAGTACACAACTAAGCACTTCAACATTACTTTACAATGCATTATGCTTAGTTTGATACTTTGTAAGATGTAAAAACACAGTTATCATTTGTTAAACCACGTAACACATTCAAAAGATAAAATATGCTTAACCTTTTTCAGTGTCGCCATCTTGCCCCAAGGCAAAAGGCCTCTTGCCCCAGTGTTGGGGCAAGATGACGATTTATTAAGGTTATGAAAAAATAAAACTTTTCTTTACTTCCTTTATTTGAAAAATTAAATGGTAATATGTTTTAATACAACAAAGGTCTACTCTAAAAGTCCATGTAGAATTGATTTTACTACCCTTAAAAATAAATTAACAAGCAACAAAAATTTTTTAACGTCGTCTTCTTGCCCCGGTCTCCCCTATGTCGATGCCATAAGCCAAATGATATAATTTTTTGCTTGTAAATAATCAACAATCTTTAATAATTCTTTAACTTCTTCTGTAATGCATTCTTTTAAAAAAATGTTGCGTAACAAGACGATACCGTGTAGGAAAATGGCGACACCGACACCAATTTTGAAGTCAGCTGTAGCAATGGGAGTGACGAACCATTTTCGAAACATGATACTGATGGTTAGAGTAATTGTAGGTTCATGTGTGTCTCTGAAGGTTTTTAATATGCAGGTAAAATAAATTAATTATTAACTTCTCAGTAAAAAATTTTTAAAAAATTCTTAAGTATCAATATTGATGAAATTTTTCATAATTTTTATATTTTTTCTCAAAAACATGTAGAGAGCTTAGAGTGTCGCATAGATTCGAGTAAATACGGTACTCATACATATAGAGAAGGGAAATGTTTTGAACTGGCTCTATTCAGAGCCATCTGTAGCTCGATCTAACAATCGCAATGACACTAAACTTGGTATGGAGACTAATATTGAAATGGGAATTCCACGAATAAAAAGTTAAGTTCTGAAAATCACAGATATGGGTATATATAGTGCTGTTGTCCATTACCAAACCGAAATTTACATAAGGAAGCAAATGCTTTCATATGCGAGAATCAAGCCAGTAATTTGGGCTATGAAACATGTCTACAGCTCCTTTTTAAAATGATCCTATAAAGAACCACCTTTAACAAACAATCGAAATGGCAACAAAGTTGATACGGAGACTAAATATAAGGTGGGAAGTAGGATTCTTTCTCCGTGAAAAAAGATTTATTTCTTTAAATTGATGAAAGGGATATATTTGTCATTGTACAATCCAAAATGTGTTACAATGAAAATAAATATACATGAAAATGACAGTGATCTCTTAAGCTTTACTTACAACATTCAATGTAACTATCTTTCTTAGAAACTGCACCATCTCTCAACACAACCTTCTCTACGGCCGTACGCAACATGTCACAAGGAATATTCCACAATATTTGTATACTTAAGTTTTCAATTCAAACAACATAAACTTTTTATGTTAAACACCACAGAGACAAAAGTTATATGGAGTTATGTCATGAGAACTAGGCGATCATAGAACTGTAAACCGTGGCTGTTGATTTTTTCATCTCTGAAAGGATGGCACAACAGCTTCTGTGCCTTAACAACAATGTATGGTGGTGCACCATCCTGCATTGAGATGATCTGATTGAGACATTTTCTTTGTTCAAGTTGTGGAATGTCACCGTTTGGAAGCTTGCTGTGGTATCTTTGTGCATTAACGGTACACGTTTCTAGTCCTGTTGGAGTGACAGTCTCAAAATAGAATGACCCAATTCAGCTGTAAAGCCGCTTCAAATGGTGACTTTTGATAATTGCATAAAATTTCTTTCACAGCGTGAGACGTTTAATAGTCTTAAATTCAGTACTTTTGTGTTTGTTAACAGACGCATACAAATAAAAAAGGGTCTCATTCCCCCTAGAATTTGCCTCGAGAAACCATAGTCAGCTTCCATCCTTGCCAAAAACGCCAGAGCAAATGTCAGACTTTTATCACAATTACTGTATTTGAATTTATGTCAGCAGTTTATTTTGAACGGATACTAGAGGTGAGCTGTTCAGCAATATTTTCCATAACGAGGAACATATCCAATTGTCATTCTACACCCCGGATTATACGAATACCAGCAATCATTTCTGGTGGTAAAGGTGAGAGCTGTAGCCTGGTGATTAAGGTAAGGGACTCGAGACTGGTGTATAATGAGTTCGAGTCAAGTGCTGCTGAAGATCCACCCTGCAGATAGGACGGTCCATGTTAAATAAGTCAAACATCTTCAAGTCAGAGTGATATGAAATTTAAGGGAAAGAGGGCTCAGCTCAGGTGTCATCTACATCAGTTGACCGTGGTTCAAAATTATGAGGTCTTTCACCAAAGACCCTCGTGTAGTTGAATAGTGCGATGTTAATATTCACTCCTGTGATCCTTCTTAATCAATGCCTTCAAAGCATCATGTGATAAAGTTCACTTTCTGAGTTTCTGTGTCGGGTTCTAAATTCATAAAGATCTATAAATGATGAATGCATTTTCACAGATTCAGATAATATAGCTATACTAATAATGCACATTCTGGTAATGCGCTTTGTTTATTTACTAGAGCTGGCTTAATTCATATGAGAATGATATTTTTCCGTGCTACCTACATGTTTTATAGCCCAATTTATTGGCTCTGTTACTGCATGCTAAAGTAAAAATTTTAATTTTATTTTGATACCAATGTTTCTGAAAATTCTTCGTTTGGTAAGCTACAGCAGTGCCAATAGTACTCCTATTAGCGACTTTCAGAACTAATTTTTTTCCTCGGAATCCTGCTTTTCAAGTCTTTATTAGTCTCTATATAAAATTTGATGCTATTCCGGTTGTTATATCGAGCTGTAGGTGCCTCTAAATAGTGCCAGTTAAGAAGGTCATATTGTATATATATATATATATATATATATATATATATATATATATATATATATATATATACATATATATATGTATATGTATATATGTCATGTTTCCGAGTAACATCAAGGCATTTGGAAAAAACGATTTTTATTTAACGAAGACATTTTGAGATCTGCTCGCTAAGAAAGAAATGGACACGCGTTAAGTATCAGAGTCTGCGGCCACTTAGGCAGATGTTTCTCAAGTACATTTCTTATTGAAGAGATATATTTCAAAGTTAAGCATGAGATACGAGGTAATAAAAATTAATGGTCGGAGAGAAAAGTTCTGTTTAGTGTCGTATGTTCTTCAAGAGGCAGAAGTGAGTAATAGATTTGATACTTGAAGATGTAACGGAATATAGAAGTTCAAAGTTGTCTAGGGATTTAATTTTAGATCTAATTTAATTATCCTTACAAATAAAGTGTACTAATGCGGCTTACTTTTCTCACTCTCTTGACTGGTTATACTTAGGATTATAAATATTTATATATATTTATGAATTGCATATATACAGTTAAAATTCTCTAGTATACAGGGATGAATAATTAATAATCATCAAAACTGAAAAAAACCAAAATTGTAAGATAAACCAGACATAAGATTTAGAAAGGAGATCTTAGAAATTATAAAAAGTTGAATTTAAAAATACAATAATGCATGCATTGCTGACTCTTAGGATAGCTATTATATTTAAAATATAATATATATATATATATATATATATATGCGTGTGTGTGTGTGCGTGCGTGTGTGCATATATATATGTATATTAGAGAGATAAGTCTAATTCCATTGTAAATCTTAGTAATTTTATTGGAATTTGGAATCCCAAGATATCAATTTCTATATAGAGAAATATTTTTTTAATAAAATTAATTCTAAATACTATTTGTATATATATATATATATATATATAAAGGAGAAAAAAGCGACTCACTGACTGACTGACTAATCACGATATATCCGGAACTATTCAACCTACAGATTTGAAATTTGGTAGACATGTTCCTTTTATGGAGTAGAGATCAGCTAAGAACGGATTTTGTGAAATTTGAATCGCAAGGGGGGTTAAGGGGGGTTATAAATAATTGTTTCCATTTTTAAACTACTCGATGTACAATCTTGAAATTAGGTAAACAGATTTCTTTCATAGAGTAGAGATCTCCTACAAAATGAGTTCGGTGAAAATTGACCCCCAAGTGGCGTTGCGGGGGGTTAAGGGGCATGATAGATAAATATTTTCGTTTTTAAACTACTTGACCTACCACCTTGAAAATTGGTAGGCATGTTTCTTTCATGGAGTAAATATCCGTTACAAAATGGGTTTTGGGAAAATTGACCCCCAAGCGGTGTTGCGGGAAGGGGTTAAGGGGAGATATAAATAGTTATCTATATATATAAAGGAGAAAAGCGACTCACTCACTGACTGACTGACTAATCACGATATCTCCGGAACTGTTCAACTTACAGACTTGAAATTTGGTAGACATGTTCCTTTCATGAAGTAGAGATTAGCTAAGAACGGATTTTGCGAAATTTGAAACGCAAGGGGCGTTACGGAGGGTTGAGGGGCGTTATAAGTAATTGTTTCCATTTTTAAACTATTCAACGTGCAATCTTGAAATTGGGTAAGCAGATTCCTTTCATAGAGTAGAGATCCGCTACAAAATGAGTTTGGTGAAAATCGACCCCTAAGTGACATTGCGGGGGCTTAGGGGGCGTTATAGATAATTATTTCTATTTTTAAACTATTAGACGCACAGTCTTTAAATTTGATAAATGGATTCCTTTCATAGAGTAGAGATCAGATACCAGAAGGTTTTTGGGAAAGCCCCTAAGTGGCGTTGCGAGGGGATGGGGGTTAAGGGCGCAATAGATAAATATTTTCGTTTTTAAACTACTTGACCAACCTGCTTGAAAATTGGTAGACATGTTTCTTTCATGGAGTAAATATCCGCTACAAAATGGGTTTTGGGGAAAATGACCCCCAAGGGGTGTTGCAGGGGGTTAAGAGGAGATATAAATAATTATTCCGATTTTTAAACTATTAGACGCACAGTGTTGAAATTTGAAAAGCAGATTCCTCTCATAGAATACAGATACGCCACAAAATGCGTTTCGTGAAAATCGAATCCAAGTGGCGTTGAGGAACGTAAGGAGCGCATATTTTTCAATACAATTGAATTCTTAATGCTAGAACTTAAATATCAAAAATTTATACATATATATAACCAACAAAAATTTATAAAACATCATGAAATACCCAGCGAAGCGGGCGGGTAACAGCTAGTATATATATATATATATATATATATATATATATATATATATATATATATATATATATGTATATATATATATATATTTATATATATATGAGATATTATGCTGTGTGGATGTAGCAGGATGCTCCGTTTCTTATTACACTTAGGAGAGTGCAACAAAGAACACAAAAGCACATAGAAGCAGCAGAAATCAACATAGCATTATAATAAATACAAGGCACAGCAATAATTTTTTTCAGAGAATCTCGGTTTTTATATTTAACACAGACCTGAAGTTTAAAAAATCACATGAATTCCTATGAGGTAAACTTCATATGTAAATCAATGTTCCTGACTTCAAAAATCAGAAAGTGCAGTCATCATGATTTTGTTAAAGCTATTGTTTTTTGTTGTTTAAGTGGTGAAATTCTACCTTTGCACGTTGTTTTGAAAAAAAGTTACGGAAAAATCTCACAACCACGAAAGAGAGGGTAATCCTGACCAACATAAAGAACTTTAGCGGACACTGTTGGAGTAGCAAGAAATGCCTTTGCAAGACTGTTCAATGAATTCCAATCAGCAAGGCAAGTACGACATCGGCGAGGACAAGGTCACCCATACACTACCACGGCAAAGTATATCCAATATATAATCTTAGAGTTCTTCGAAATAGACTCGCTATTGTGACTTCGATTCAAAGCCAGTATCAGTTAACTATAAGACGAAGAATTTTAAGCCAAAAGATTCGGAATAGACTTCATGCGGGTGGTTTGTATGTGCGTAGGCAAAGAGTGTGTATTTCTTTGACAACGAGAAAGTGGATGTGACAGCGAGAGATGGGGTACTGAAAGCCAAACTGGTGTGAAAAGTGTTTTTATTCAAGTGACTTAATTTAGAGTTTGACACCAGACGTGTTTTTTTGTGGTGAGAAAAGGGGAGGACTTTAAATAACCCTATATTCTTTCAAGAAAGATCACATCACAGACTAGATGGTTTGATGGTATGATCTGGAATCACCATAAGTGGCCAAAATTTCCTGATTATCATTCGATATGACAATTTGATGACTCAAATGTATGCAGTTGAGATGCTGAGATCTCAAGTTGTACTCAGCTAGCTCTTGGTTTTATTCAGCTAGTCATCAAGACATGTTACGTTGAGAGAAAACGGAGGCTAAGGGGGCTTTCCACTTATATCCGGAACACTTAAATACCCGTCTTAGTTTATGTGTTATACTTGCAAGCTAAGGATTACATATGTGGCTGTAAAATTGCTGATCTGGGATTAGAAGTGTTCTGTTTGGACTCTCTGTTTCGAGAAAAAATTTAGTTTTTAATTTAAGACTTGAAGATGTCATGGAAATTAAAACTTAAGCGGTATATAAGCGATTTAACTTTAGATATAATTTAGTTATATATATATGGGACGGCGTCTAGGGGAAGGTTCGATTTTAATGTTAAAATAAGCACGCAGAGTTAAAATAACCTAATTTATTAATAACACAACTAAAACATTTACTATTTACAAGGGGTTATAAATAATTCGAGATAGCACCATACTAATTCCGAAAACACGTACTCTTTCTCAAAACAACGGAAAGACCGATTTCCTCTGACCTGCCTTCGTTCAAGCTTTGGTGCAACTCCAGTTTTTCTTTTCTGCTCCCTTTATAAACTCATGACCTCATCGTATCGCGCAGCTAAAACTCACGTGGTTTCGATTAGCGGTGCCATCTCTTACAATAAAAATCAAAAGAAGTAAAAGAAAACTTGCACTCCTTTCCTACAAGTTCGGCCATCCTGGGAATCACTGACCTCAGTGATTTTACATACCATACAATTAAATATCGGCCTCTGCAAAATTACTATTAATCGGAGATAAAAATTCCAATATAGACATTCAAATTTGAAAATAAGGATACAACTCTCAAAAATGAAATATTAATAGCAAAGAAAACAAAACACATTAATACACATTATGTTCTTTTAAAAAGAATAGAAAACGCTTTTTATAAAAATACATCATCATGGTGAGTAAAATTTCATTAAATCAGCAGATGAATTTGTTATATTAGGTCCTTCATGATCACCTACTTTCTCTAAATCATCTCTATCTCTAGGTTTTACTTTAACTATTCTATATGGTCCCTTCTTATGTGCTAACATTATTATCCCAGTTTGCATATCTCTTGGTACAACTACCAATTCACGACCTTCAACATATTTGTAAAGTATTTCGTTTTTATCGAAAAAGTCTGAATTGCTGTTTGTTTCAATCAGCGACCTTAGACTCTGAGTGTATTCATCCTCTTGTTGTGCCCTTTTTAATCTTGCGGTTAGAGTATCGTTAGTAATTATTGCGACTGGATATATGCTAAGGGCATCCACATGTTGCATTCTCTGGCCGTAACGATGCACAATTTTCATAATCAAACTCTTCCAGCAATAATGCCCATCGCGCTATACGAGTAACCAAATCCTTTTTGTCCATAGTCTTTTGAAACGCTGAGCAATCCGTTATGACTTTGAAATGATTTCCCATAAGGTAGGTACGAAATTTCTTTATAGCGTTGACAACAGCAAGAACTTCAAGTTCATAGCTGCTATACTTCTCCTCTGTCGGAGTAGTTTTCTTAGACATGTATTGAACAGGATGCAATTTTCCATCTTCTGCCTCTTGGAGTAAGACGGCTCCGTAGCCTTGTTAACTTGCGTCAGTGTGCAATTCGGTTGTTTTTCCCTGCTGGAAAATACTTAATACTTGACTTTCAGTCAATAATTGCTTGAGCTTTTCAAATGCTTCTATTTGAGCTCGTTCAAACACAAATCGATTGTCGTTTCTAATTAGATCACTCAAAGGTTTCGCTATTTTAGAGTATGACGGAATAAATTTTCGAAAATAGCCAGTGCGTCCTAAAAATCTTTGGACTTGTTTGACAGTCGTTGGTACAGGAAACCTCTTGACACCTATCGTTTTTGCAACTGAAGGGCGCACCGTTCCATTTTCGACAACGTGACCCAAAAATTCCACCTTTCGTTTTAAAAACTGACACTTTTCAAACTTGATCTCCAACCCATATCTGGATGCGACCTCAAACACCTTCTTTAGTTTTTCCAAACCTTCTTTCTCATCTTTAGCTGGAACGATCAAATCGCCCAAATAAATTATTACGATGCCTTTTCGCATGAGTTCGCTAAAAATGCTGTACACATATCTTTGGAATATGCTTGGGCTTGTACTGAGACCAAAAGGTACCTTATTAAATTCGAACTGCCCGTCTGGTACAACAAAGGAGGTGAAATGCTTGCGATCCTCGTTTACGTCGACATGAAAAAACCCATTTTTCAAGTCTAACGTGGAATACACTTTGGCGTCTTGCAGCCTATCCAATACGTCCTCTATCAGTGGCAAGGGGAAGCGATCCTTGACAAGTTTTCGGTTCAGTTTCCTATAGTCAATGCATAGTCTGTCGGTACCGTCTTTCTTCTTGACTAACACGATTGGACTGGCATATTCAGAAGAGCTTGGTCTCTAGATTCCCTTATCCAACCATTCGTCGATCTGCTTGTTGACGGTCTGATTCTCCAGAAATGACAAACGGCGTGCTGATTGGTAAACTGGTATATCATCCTTCAGGATAATTCTCATGGACACATTTGTCGTTTCGGTGTTCTTAGGTGTATAGCTGTTGATTAGTTCAGAGAGTTTCTTTTTTATTCGAGGATTGATAACATGTTTAACTTCGATTTCGTCTTCAGTTCTTGCTTCATAAACCTGTGTATTCACAAACCACACCTTCTCTTCGTGTTTACGGAAATAAACACCTTTTTTATCAAAGCCAACAAAAGCTTGTTCCAAAATGTCCGATCCTATCACTTCCTGGAACTCCAAATGCACCGCAGGCGCGACATGCCATATTACGGAATATTTCTCTCCATCCAATTCGATTTCTCGTTGGAACGATCCTTTTGTTTTGACTTCGTACTTTCCCAATCCAGATAACACGACAATGTCCTTCGAGAGCTTCGATTGCTCGATGATTCCTTTGCTTACATCTTCACGAATGAGCGAAACTGAGCTTCCAGTGTCGATTAGAGCCTCAAAAGTCTTGTTTCCGATGGTTATTTTCCTGGTCTTAATTCTGTCTTGCTGAATTCGAGAACAGATCTGGACCGGAGAGCTTGAAGGTTTATTGATTTTCGTACCCTTGTTGCGCTTTGTACAATCTACGGCATAGTGACCTGGTCCCCTGTAGTAGCTACATGTTACCTGTTTAACTCTTTTATCGTAAGTTCTCATCGATTGAAAGCATTTTCTATCATTCCAATTATTTCCAAGGTGAAAACGTTCTTGCCTTTGAGAACAATTATCTTTATTGTTCGATCTCTTAGCAAATGAGTTTAACTGCTTTGGCCCTATAGTTCTTCGGACATCCTCATAATCTTCAAATTTTTTCGCTAGCTCAATAGATGAGTTAATAGTAGAACATTCATCCAAAAAATGTTCCTGCAAATCATACGGCACCCTCTTCTTCATTTGATCGGCTATGATTAATTCTCGTAATTGGTCGTAGGTGTTAACTTTTAAGCCCAAAGTCCATCCATCAAAATACGTCTGTAATTCGTGTTGAAAATCTTGCCATGTTCGTTTATCGGACTTTTGGTGAAACAAAAATAACTGACGAAATTTTTCCGGAGATAATTTAAATCTTTGTAAGTGTAAATATTTTACATGATCGTAATCATTACACTTATCTGTTGGTTCTCTTGCGATCAGATGGGCAATTTCGACGGGTATAAAACCTATAAGTTTTTTAACCCAATCTTTTTTCGGTAAGAAAATTAGTTCTGCATGACGCTCAAATAAGGTAAGATTCAATCCAATATCTTCCTTCATATTAAACTGATGAAAAGTTTCGTGAAACAGTTTATTGGATGCTTGAACGTTTTCGGTATTCGGCATACCGGCAGTCTGTAGCGCTTGTATTCGTAACTTCTCTAATTCGTACTTTCGTCTTTCTCTCTCATCCTTTCGCTTATCCTCTCTCTCAGCCCTTTCTCTCTCTTCTCTTTCTGTATGTTCCTCCACTATGCTATCAAGCATCTTTTTAACATCGTCTTCAACGTAATCTGGGCTTTTTACGATCAGCTCCTTTAACTTCAATTTTGTGATACCTGCTTCGATAGTAAGATCCAAATCCTCGGCGAGTGACACCAAATCCTCTTTCTTTTTCGCGAGTAAGATCGCCATTTTTATACTCAGAATGGTGACCCAGAGAACAAATTAAATTTTTACCCAAGTTAAATGAGACAAAACCATTAAAATGACACGCAAAAAGTTTACTCACTTAAAAAGAAACAAAAGATAATTTAAATAAGATGCAATTATCAATTATAAACAATTATAGACAAAAATCGACTTTTTAAAGAATTCCCGGAACTTAAATCCTTTTACAAAACACAACAATATTACAGTTAATATCAATTTTATTTTTTATTAAAAAAAAACAACGCGTTCCTCTCATTTATCAAAAAATAGATTACTAAGAAAAAACACGGAAAGTACTCAGTTATTAATCCAAAACTAAAAGAACATCAAATATCTATGTCTGCAATTAAACCGATAATAGTACCTAGTACTTCAAAATTCAATTTCAGATTCCCAGAACAGGAAATATACACACAAAATCATTCATTTAATTTTCGCCTATTACTCACACAATACTAAAAAAAAAGGATACTAGCACAATTCAATGTAATTCTGAAGAGACTTTACGTTGACCTCAATGACACAGGAAATCTTGTTTCGTGTTGATAACTCGCAATTCGATGCAGTTCCAAAGGTTCTCTCGTCAGTGTTGACCTCAATGATTAAGGTAATCCCGTTCAATTCGTTCAGTATCTCGTTGAGTCGCTGGGCTTCCAGTTTTGGTTGACTGTAGCTGACGTGGAAATTCGCCAAGATTCCGTGTTTCTAACCAAGTCAAGGGACTCATTTTTCCTGTTGACTGTTCTCGCTGAAGTATTTCCGTATCGCTCGTAAGACTTCCGTATCGCTCGTTAGACTTCCGTATCGCTCGTAAAATTTCTTATCCAGCTGAAGGCTTCGCCGTGTCTCTATTCGATGCAAGGCAAGGTCTATGTAAGCAAGGTCTAAGCTTTGGTGCAACTCCAGTTTTATTTTCTGCCCCCTTTATAAATACATGGCCTCATCGTATCGCGCAGCTAAAACTCACGTCGTTTCGATTAGCGGTGCCATCTCTTACAATAAAAATCGAAAGAAGTAAAAGAAAACTTGCACTCCTTTCCTACATATATATATATATTAGATTTTTCCATCATTTTTTAAAGTTGTGTTTCTTGATATCTGGTTTAAATCTTCTAGCTTTGTTAATGATATAATTTTGTATTATCAATTTTTTTTGCCATGTATATTTTTTCATTTTATTTTTCTATATATATATATATATAAATTAAAAGATAATAAAATAGTTAGTAATATTTATGAAAAACGGGAAGACTTTAATTTCAATATTATAAAAGTACCGCATTGGGAGAGTAATGTGCATGTTTCTATATTCAGAAATATTGTTATTGATTACACACAACGCAATAAATTTCCAGTTTCAAATAAATCAGAAAAAATTAAAAAAAACTATAAACATCTTACTAAATAGTGTTTAATTCAAAATTACCCAATTAATTTGTAATAGATATTTGAATGAAGAAATTCTAAATAGTAAGGATTAAATTTCCATAAATTTAACAGGTTATTATTATAAATTTATTATTCTTCCTAGATAGTTTGTATTATTCTTCCTAGATAGTTTTAGATACCCCCAATTTCTATTTTTAGATCAAATTACTTTTTAAAAAATTTTTATTATAATTTTTAAATCATATAGTCTTAGAGTTCCTAAGAAAATGGTAGTATGTTTACAATTCTTAATTTATTATTTCTATTCTTTTCATACTTTTGCTAAGCGCTACTTTCCAGCCATTGCTTTGCTTTGAATTTGTATTTGGGTCCAGAATCTGGCAATAACTTGTTTATTGTACTCAGATTTAGCGCGGGCTCTGCTTTTCTGTGTGCAATTTTTAGGTAAGTTACCTTTTTCTCATATTGGATTTAGATTTCCTATCCACTATTTTCAATAGGTTTTTGATCAGTATTATTAACAGAAAGGTTGGCTGGCCACAAAACATGTTCAAACCCACTTTTATATAATCTTTTTTTTTATATAAGCTGTCCTAAGTCAGCAATGTTGATAATACTATAACATTCATTCTTTTACATTTAACTCTATAATTATAAATTTTCATATCTCCTTTTAAATTCTATTGTCTGGTTATCTTGCAATTTCAATTCTTTTCAGTTTTAATCATGTTTATTCATCTCTCTCTTGTAGAGAAATTTTATTATATATAGATAATCAAAATTTCTCTTCATATATTCAATATTTCATTTCTATATATATATACGTATATATATATATATATATATATAGTTAAAATTATCTTAGGTTTATAACTATTTTTTGTACATTTTTGTAATATATATATACACTCATGTCCATAAATTAAGGATAATGAAGTTGAGGCAAAGAAAGAGACCGATGCAAAACAAATTTGACTTGTTTGTAAAGTCTATTTATTAAACAAAAGGTAAAGAGCAAAAAAGATGAAAAAATGTTTGACATAATTAATAAAAATTGCGATTTTTACTCCCTGGAGCAAATTTCAAAAAAGAACCTATTTACAAAAAACAGTATAACATGGTTAGTATGATGGCTAATACGGAGTATGTCTCCCGGACGATGCAATACAGGCCTTACAACGCATACGCATGCTGAGTATCAAATTATCAATCCGATCTTGGGGAATATTACACCACTCATCAAGCAATGCCCTCCGAAGTTCCGGTAGACAGGTGGGAGGGGGTTGACGGGCTGCAATTCGTCTGCCAAGCATATCCCACACATGCTCTATTGGATTCAAGTCCGGTGAGTATGCTGGCCATTATCCATACGAGTGATATCCTCCAATTGAAGGCATTCATCTACAATGTTTGCACGGTGAGGACGGGCGTTGTCATCCATAAACAGAAATTCTGCACCCATGGCACCCCGAAACAAACGTACATGTTTTTCCAGAATAACATCCGGATAGATGTGGCCTGTCATGGTTACACTCTGAACATGCAGGTCAGTTCTGGAACCAAGAATAATTCCTCCCTAAACGAGCCATCCTACACCACCGTAACGGTGTCGTTCAATGGTGTTCTCTTGGTGGTAACGGGTACCTGGCGCTCTCCATATGAAAGTCCGGCGAGAATCAGACTGCAAACTAAACCTGGACTCGTCAGAAAACATCACACAAGACCTCTGTTGCGGTGTCCACAATGCTTGCTCTCTACTCCAGGTTAATCGCAGACGACAGTGAGTTGCGGTAAGGGGAACACATCTGACAGGCCAACGAGCATATAGACCAATATGCCCTAAGCGTCTGTACACGATCTCCCTTGAAACTGTCGTATCGGTAGCTGAAGAGAGCTGACGAGATAGGTCTGATGCTGTACTCCGACTGTTTCTTTTGGCAGTAATTGCCAAATACCGGTCGTCATTCGGCGTTGTAACTCGGTGGCGACCTGTGCTGTAACATCTACTCACATTACCATCATCTTGGAATCGTTGCCAAAACTTGGAGATGACACTCTGGGCGATTCCAAGTTCCTCGGATACTTCAAGCTGGGTACGTCCACATTCCAGTCGTCCGATAATTATACCACGTAAAAAATCATCCAAATGCTTCCTTTGTGCCATAACTATGCGGTTATTGCACTGAAAGGCTTTTAAAGTGCTTGTGAATAATTTTACTTCTTTGCCACCATTCCTTATATACCCCTCTTTTACACTCTCGTCATTGTGACGTACTATTAGAGCCATCTGATTGTTTCCTGTAATTTGCATATTCTTCTTCAAGATGTGTGTGATAATTCTACAGGTGAAATTTTTATTTTTAAAGTTCAATTTCTGTGTGATTCTGAATTATCCTTAATTTATGGACATGATTGCATATGTATATGTATGTATATAAATATACAAATAGTTATGGTATAATAGTTACAAGATATTGAGAAATATTAGCCCCAGTAGTACGAAATTAAACTTCTGGCTTTAGGAACCAAGATTGCAAAGTCTTACGGCTAGCCAATCTCCACGTGTAATTTGCGTGTACTTTGGGCTATATATATATAGTAAATGATCCACCGAGTTTAGTAACACAAATGACTATTTACAAAGACGATGGACACATGATAATAGCAATATTATAAACAAATATTAATTGTCCAATTTTAGCTGAAAACGGGGGCTCTTTCATGAAGCGGCAACCGGAAGTTCCGAATATATATATTTACATTTATTTATTGGGTACAAGTAAAAATCCTGTCTTTTTTTTTTTTAAAGAAAAATAAAATTGTTGTCACTTTTTATGTAAAATTTAATCCAAAATACACTGGCCGAAAAAAAAAATCCCAATAGAAAAAAATTATTGTATGGTAATGAAATTTGTGCAACACCATTGTTGTGTTAACAGTTTTATTTGATTAAATTTTCAAGATCACAGGGGAATTTAAGCTCAAGAAAATGTATTCAAATGGGAAATATTGTTACATTAATAGTCGGTGTAACCTCCAGAATTTTCCATGCAAGCCTGCAAGCTTTCATGCATTATACCGGGCAGTTATAATTAAAGTTACACTATTCAGATGCATGTAGACGCTGTTCTGCTCTTCGGATTTTGATGAACTTGGAATATATACTATATAGACCATGGCGGAACAGATTTTTGCAATAAAAAAAATTAGTAAAAATTTTGACCACCAGGTGGCTTTTATCAATCATTCCTTACGCAAATCCCTTAAGGATCCCGTAGACAGAAATTCCAACTCTAAAACGATGAAAGTGCCTTCTTCTGGAGGGAGGAATGGGCGTTTTTAAAGGAAAGGCCAAGTACTCATGAGTACTGGTCTTAATGATCGAAGGTAAATAGTTCCTTCATAAAAGATAAATTATATGTCTTTTTTTCTTAATTTTCTATATTTTCTTGACTTTGAAATAAACATTTTTTCCATGCTATTATTTTTCCAAATGTGCATTTACTTGATCCCATTTTCTGATGATTATGTCCTGACAGCTGTCATGATGAAAGAAAATGACGTCACAAAATCATATAAGCCTCTTCTAGTACAGTTGAGAGAGGAATTCTAAGTGCAATCTGGGCTCGAGACAGGAAACCCTCCCCCCTCTCTTTCGCATTCTATTTTTGTTCTGGAGGGTCCAGCTGAAGACTATTTATATGACAACTGACCCCTCTTTTACTGCCCACCCCATGACACTAAAAGAGGGGAAAACATGAAAACTGTGCCCGACATTCTAGGTTATACAAAGAAACTGTTTTTTTTACGCTGTTTCGTTTCTGTTTGAGGAACATCAGTTTTTCATTTGAATTTCTTAAAAATATAAGTTTTAGTGAAGGCAGAAAACTTTATATATGTATATATATATTTTGTACATTCAAAACAATTTTCTGTGATATTCCTCAATGTTAAATTGCATCAAAATCCCTTTTTAAACAGTTTAATGACAAGAGAAATTTATAAAAATAATGGAATGAATAGTGTAATGTGATTTAAATTATTCTCTTTCCTGAAATATTTCAGGTCAGTTCTTTATTTCCGATTCAGTTCAATAATTTTATTTAAAAACGTTTTAAGACATGTAACAAAAAAAATCTTATATAAATTTAATAAAGTACAGTGGCGTAACTACCAATGGGCTAGGTGGTGCCGTGCACAGGGGCCCTTGAGCTCAGGGGGCCCTCGCGACTTGACCACCAAGCAAGTCGAATTTGCGATAACTTTTCCCATAATTGAGGTATAAATATAAGAGATTGTTACATAGCTGTAATCATGGCAACTCCGTTGAAAATAATTTCAAACCTTGTAAGGAATTCCCCTAAATTCTTTCCTTTGCTTGTGTGTGTATAGTGTTGTGAATTTTACTTATTAAAAAGTTTATATTACTTTTCAATTTTTTCATTTTTTAAATCTTTACTTGAAAATAAACATCAAGTTCCATGAAATATCTTACCATACATCTAAAAAAAAAACTACACAGGAAGCTATTTCTTCTTGGTCATTTTATTTTTTATGACAATATGATTCATAATGAGCTATTTTCCTGTTTCAATGTTTCGCAATCTGGTATCTGCAACAGACTGATGTAATTTTGACCCCCCTCCTCTGTTTTTTCGTGTGTTTTATTTTAAATAATTATAATAATTTGTATTATATTTTCTTGTTTGTGCATATTCTTTTTATCATTTCCTGTCTATCACATGTCAAATTGAACCTGGGTAATCACTAAATTCACAAGGAAGCTCATATGCATACATGTAAGTAGTTTGAAGCTTTGGTTTCCTATGTTCTGCAGAGCTTGACACAGGGCTGATATGAATCAGATTTGTATATATATATATATATATATATAATACTAATAGATTTTTAATTAATAAAACTCCACCAATATTCTCTCTCTTTTTTTTCTTTTTTGCACCAAGGCCTTTGGATACCTAGCTACGCCACTGATAAAGTATATTGAGTATTGGTTTTGGGACCCACACAATTTTTCGGAAGAACAGTTTTAGTGTTGGAATTTCTAATATAAATTCAGTTACAAAAAAAAGGAACGAGTCTTACAATAGTCGCATATGATGTGTAACATCTGACATGTTATCCTGGTAAATACGCAATAGTAACTTAAATCCTGAAAAAATTAATCGGGTATGATTGGAAATAATTTTCTATCGAATAATTTTAGTTTTAATGAAAATTTTATTTAATTAACACAAAGAGTCATGTAATTTTTTTTATCAAAAATAAATATTCTTGTTCATTTTGGGGAAGACACACACACAATAGACTTATGATGACTAAAATATGACACATATACTTGAGATTTCAAAGTATTTAATAACCTTTGAAAAACAACCTCAAAAACAGTACCACTGTTAGTTGTCGATACATTTCGGTTTGTGTTCGTTTCGAGCTTGAGTTCATCATTCAAAAAAGCTATGAGCGGACAATTGTAAAGTTGCCTGACTGACAAATAGATTTGGTAAAGCAGTAATTGGTTCGGCCGTTGATGTTTCTGAGAGATTTGTGTTCGTTGCACACAAAAAAAAAATCCCTGCTGCGTTGAGTTGAATTTTGTGCAATTCTTTTCGGCTGTACTCCCCCAGTTTTTAATTTTTTTTTTCTCACGCTTCTTTTGTCGAAAATTTCGCATACATTCTGCTCTGGATTTACCCGTCTCGGCAAATCACAAAATCGTTTTAAAGGTATTGTATTCGAGATTTAAATTTCAATTAACTTTTTTCACCAATCATACTAAATATTTTTCTTATTTATCACACTTATGTTACATCTTTAATATCACAAACAGAAACCAGCAATATATTTTATAAAAACAATAAAAGAATTTAAATCAGCATTTAAAACCATGGAGGATTATATACCATAATGACTAAAGACGTGAGATTCCCAATTTCAAATAAGGTCATGAAGAATACAAAGAAACTGTAAACTCAAGTGTCATTCTCGCTATCCGATCTTGGCTTAGAACAGGGATGGCCAACTCGAATAACCTTGTAGGCCACTTCGGAAAAAGATTATAATCCTGCGGGCTGCAAACAAAAATTATATATCTTTATATTACATATAGACCCCTCACAGACATTTATTGGAATGAAAATTTAAAACGGAATGAATTATTATTGATTTCATTATTTTTCATCTATATAAGCATAGATAATTTATAATAATAATGCAAGGATTAAATATGTTTAACTCTAGCAATAGGCAGCGCGATGGAGTTACAGGAATCGAGTGTGATGTTGAGCTGCAATACCGCACACTTCTAAGAATGTATTAAAACAAAATAAACGTAATAAAATAGAAACAGTTATGAAGTATATTTGTTACAAAACACTACATTAAAAACAAAAATATTGTACAAAATAATCGTATTTTGTAATGAATCTCGAGGGCCGCAAAATTATTCAAGGCCGCGGGTTGGCCACCCTTGGCTTAGAATTACGAAGTCTGTCGCAAATAACATATATTGCTCTAGAGCAGTGGTCTTCAAACTTTTTCAACTCATGGAACCCTTTGAACTCGAAGGTGTTTTTGTGGAACCCCTAGAACTAGAAAGTGTTTTCGTGCAACCCCATTCCAATCAGAATTTCCCGGGATTTTGGGGGGAAATCTCTATATAATTCTTCAGATGTCAAACATTCAAATTGTGGAGTGAGTGAGTGAATATTAACGTCACACTGTTCAGCTACACGAGAGCTTTTGGTAACGGACCTCGTAATTTCGAACCATGGTCAAGTGACGAGGATGACACCTGAGAAAGCACATCATCTCCTAACTACCACACCACACCAAAGGAAGGACGTTTGAGCTCTTGACAGATTTAACGTGCATCCCTCCCCTTCACGGTGGGTCTTTAGTGATGCTGGGCTTGAACTTTAAAATTGTGGAACCATTTGCCTGTATCTGTACTTGCAGTGGTGCATTCTTCATAGCGCATTCGCTTAGAATTCATTTGGAAAAAAAAACATTGATGAGTTATCTTGAATATTATATGAAACACATGTTTAAATGAAAATGCAAAATGTAAATACCGCTTTCCAGACAGAAATTTAAAAAAATTTTTTTGCAATGCTATTTCTAAGTTGAATTTTCAGTGAAGGAAATAAAAATGGAATAAAAACATCAGTAGCAATAATAAATAAATTGATTGAAATTTATATGTTTTAAGAAGAAACCATTAATGTTACTAAAAACATTCTTAAAATTATGGAAAACTTTCTGATTTATTTTCAATCAACGTCATATAGATCAATGGTATTTCATCTTTGGAATATTTGAATCTTATTTAAAATGCAATGATCAATAAATCCATTTAGTATGTGGAAACTTTCACGATATTTGAAATGAACAGCGGAATAAGAATTTAGAAAAAAGAAATACACACTTTTCTTTCCAATTCTTGAAATTCTGTCCTATATTCTTTTTTCGTTTAGCTGAAAGAAATAATCTTTTTTTGAAGCTGTGACGATGATCCACACTTTATTAAATAACTGAAATAAACTGTGCAAAGTTTTAAAACAGTTGATATTCAAATAACTTAAACTTGGAAAAAAACACACGAATTTCGATTTTGGAGATATGTAAGAAAATAATGCGAAAACTGATTCACTTTATCCTGATGATTCAAGTGCATTTAATAAATATTAATTGTTCATTTTAATTATTAATAAAATATAACTTATTTAGTATATATAAATAATTTTAAGAAAGGTGGAATAAAAACATAAGATAGTTTTTTGTACAAAACGTATTTGTAGTTAATTTCAAGCACAGACTCAAACTTTCCTAAGAATGATGAAATTGTAAATAGTATCTTGAATGCGCTATATATTCTTAGAAAATAAGACCCATTTTTGGGGGGAAAAACATCTCTGTAACACAATCCACGGAAGAGTCATAAATTACCACCTTTCACCATGGGAACGCGGGGGGAATTTCATGTATCCTTCCGCAAGAAGGCGGAGTTACAAGTTTACTTTCCCCTTATTCCAAATATGCAATGCTGACTTATTTAATTACTCACAAACACAAATTAGTTTAAAAAATTTAAAGTATATGCGTTTGAAAGAGCATAAAAAATAAATGTCTTCCGCGTTTTTGCTTTCTTTATCCGATAATTGAAAATAGTTTTATCATCGTTTTAACGCACTAAGTGTAAATTTTCAAAGTTTTAATAAATATTTAAAACTATTTAGAAATTTTTTTTAAAAAAATCGAAATCAGAGAAGCATTATTTTTTTTTTAATCTTTAGGATGCATTTTGTTTCATACAATTAAAAGCAATACCTTAGACGTAAATTGAATTTTAAGAAACTCCATAGGATTAACATTACGCTCGGGTTTTCGTGGTGGCGTGTCAACGGGAGCCTTAAAGATCTATATAGACTTACAGTCAAAGCCAGACAATCACTCAGTGTGCGTTTGTCATCGTTAATCATACCCTTACAAAAAAAAAAACAACTCGAGCTTTACTGGTAAAGCTGGTATCAAAACGGCAAGCAACCACTTAGCTGCTCTGCGTGAATATCGTCGTTTAATGGATCTGCAAAACGAACCCCATATTGAGGATTGATTTGAGGAAGATCATCATGAAATTTGAAGAGACTGGAGGTTTGGGTGTGCTGCCTGAAAGAGGACGGAAACTGGTTGGGTCTGAAAGTGTCGAAGAAGTCATTAGTGCTGTGATTGAAAGAGCCTCCAGTTCCACCTACTCTTCAGCAAGTGGAAGATCAGTGTCATGCGAGTTGGAGATGATCACGCGTATTTTGTGATCTTGAGGTTTCAACGTTTGCATTACGTCGATCTTATAAGGATACCATTTTAAATTGTGTCACAGAATTTTTCGCACTGTTGACCACGGAATCTCCAACTCACGTGACATTGATCGATCACTTGTTGAAGAATAGAGGGAGCTGAAGGCTCTTTCAACCACAGTAGACGCAACTTCTTTGACTCTTTCAGTCTCAATCGACAAATTTTATGATCATCTTCCTCAAATCCATCCTCGATATGGGGCCCTTTTTGCAGATCCATTAAACGATGATTTTCTCGCAGAGCAACTAAGTGCTTGCTGCCATTCTGATAAAAGTTTTACCAGTAAAGTTCAATCTTTTATTGTAAGGGCCTGATCAATAATGATAAACGCACACTGAATGTTTGACTGGTTATGACTGCAAGTTTATATAGAGGTTTCACAGATTTGCTTAAGGAATAATCGATAAAAGCCACCTGAAGGTCCAAATTTGTACTAATGTTTCTTTTAACGCAAATCTTTTCCTTTTGGTCCATATAGCATGTATTCCAGGTTTTATCAAAATCTGATAAGCAGAACAGGTTCTATAGGCCTCTGAATAGTGTAACTTTAATTATAACCACCTGGTAATATACAGGGGCTGAATGTCACTTTGTGGTATGGAGTTACATGCTTGTTGTGTCTATAGTAGGTCGGTTAGTGCTGGCTGTGGATGATGCTGGAGTTTTCGTCTAATGATATCCCATGCGTGCTCAACTGGAGACAGATCTGGTGATCTTGCATTCCAAGATAACATGTCAACACTCTGTAGGGCACATTGTGTTACAACAGTGGTGTGAGGGCGAGAATTATCCTGTTGGAAACGCCCCACAAATGCTGCTCACGAATTGCAGTACTATATGGTAAATTACTAGGCTGCCGTACAAATTTGCACTCAGTGTTTTTGGCAGAAACCCGAGAGCGCTCCTTCTGTCATAGGAAAATATTTTACAGACCATAACTCTAGGTGTAGGTTGAGTGTGTCTTGACCGCAGGCAGTTTGTTTGCAGGCGTTCCTCTGGCGTCCTTTTGATCAACACACGGCCATCACTGGCACCAAAGCAGAACCTGATTTCATCATAAAACACAACAGATCTCCATTCCGTTTTCCATTGTGCTCTGACCTGACACTACTGTCATCTCAAACGTTAGTGGCTTAGAGTCATTGGAATACACGCTATAGGACGCATGGCTCGGAACTGTCCTTGAAGTAACTGATTTCTAACAGTTCGTTGTGTCACTATGATTCCAAATGCAGATAGAATTTCTGCCGCAGACTCGGTACGATGAGCCACAGACGTACGCCGAACGCGGTGGTCTTCCCTCTCAGTAGTGCTACCTGGCCATCTGGAACCGGATCTTTGTGAGGCAATTTCATCTCCTTACCACTGCTCTCAAGAATCATACACAGTGGATACATTCCAGCCAAGTCTTTCTGCAACATCGTGGAAAGGAAAGAGGGACAACATCAGAGGGAGTTCTTACATCAAGGCATAGAAACGCGGGGAATGCTAAGGCAAATTAAAAAACAGGAATGTCGCCTTTCCAGACATTATTTGTAAGTTTTACTATATAAATCTCCCCTTACACAATGCAGAATGACAGGGAAGCTTGGGGCGTTGCTTGACGTGTTACGCAAGAGCTCATAACTGAAGTACAATTTTAAGAGCAGGAAAGTCTTCTAAGTAACAAGTAGAGCTCTAAGATAAGTTCGCAACCGAGGTAAGCAAAGGCAAGTGATGAAAGGCAAATTATTGTGTAGACGAAATGAGTTAGGCATCAGATATCAGGCTACATTACTTTGATGCCACGTACGACAGCCAAGGAAATATTACTGTTTGTTGTGGCATAAAGGTGAGAGATTTTAGCTACTTAGGATCAATTAATTTATAAAATAAATTTGGAAATATTTATTTTTCACTTTAACGATCTATCATTAGATATTTCATACAATAACTAGGTAAAGTATGAATCATCTATAACTTTTGTTATTTCATGAAGTTTCTAGTTTTTCTATGAAATTATACACTTCAATAGTTACAAGTATATTACATAGTCCAGTCTATAAAGAAAACTTAGAGAGAAGCCTGTTGTCACATTATGTTACCTGTGACAAGGATTCAACTAATATAAATTAATATAATAGGTATTATAGATTTCCGTTTGTGTGTGGTGTGATAAGTTTCCTCCAAGTTCTGCAACGATGTGTCACAAAATGTCTATAAAAGTGCAATAATTTACAGACCAAAAGTAATTTAACAATGTTTTAATTATTGATCCTCTATGTTCTTATTTTATTTCTACATTGTTAAAAATATTCCTTCAGTTACATAACTATTACAATGTTTATTTTTCACTAAACATCTGTATTTTTAAAAATTAATAGGGTTAAATAAATTATTTAACATTATTGTGTAGAAGTGATCACATGATTATGTAGAAGTAAAATTAGAAATGAATCTAAATTTTTCAACATTCCTTTCCGAGAGTGATAAGAGAATATTTTTGTTGAAAGTAATCTAAGTTTTTCATTCTTAATACGAATAGAACACATAAAAATACGATTTGCGATACCATAGTTTAATCTCTCTATCTACATTGTAATTAAAAAAAATTCCTTTATACTTTGAATGCCCTTTTCTATAGAAGAGAAAATGATTAGCACATTTCATAACAAAAATTGCAATAATGAATTCTCGAATCGAATATCCCTTAAATTAATGAATTTTGGAATAAAATAGGAGTGTTACTTTTGCGGGGGAAAACTCCTGTTCAGATCAAACAAAATATCTTTTTCTGTGTATGTTAAACCAAGCATACAATGGCAAAACTTGAACATTTGTTCTAATATCCAAACTTGGGACGAATTAAAGATTTCCGAATTGGATAACAATATATATCGATGAAAATCAAACAAAAGAACTATAATATTGAATTTCTCCCTGAAATCAGCTCTGTTAAAGACCCTCAGATATTTTTACCAATACTTGAATTGTTTCACTTTGATATACATTTAATTTGTGTTGTAGTACTTTTCAATATTTCCCAGATTTTTACGCGAGTTTATAATATATGTAAATATCATTTGGTTTCCAATGTGATCTTTATTAGTAATCGAAGTTGAAAATTCATTTTAATCCTACGTGCTAAATACATTCTATCAAGTGTTAAAAATTTTTTTATTTTTTAAAAAATGTTTAAATATGAACTGATTTATTGTGAATGTCATATTATAGGTTGCATTTTTAATTGTGCTGTTCGATCATTTCTCTCTCTCTAAACTGTGTTCTTTCTTCTGTTTTCTGGAAGTTGGAAATCCTTCCGCTGGCATCAGTAGCTGAAAAACGATGGATTTTCAATGAAATTACTCTCACAAAGGACTTGTCCCAAATGAACGGTTCCAGTGATTACGTGATATTTAAAATTTCCTCTCTGGAAATCTGAGATGGGTGTTTGTTTCCTTTCTCGATAAGGTCGCCTTCCCTATGACACGTAAATATATCCACAGTGACTGGAATCCTTCCTAATGCATTCTACACCTTTGTTGATAATGCATTGAAACCCACACATGAATGGACTAACTTATTCATATTCATTTGCAAGGTTGGTACATTATGCGTGATGATCCTCTTGTACTGATCGGCTAATTAAAATTCTTTCTTGAATTGCATTTCTGTCCAAAGAGTCAATGGATTGGAATAGACCAAAAATCGTTATCTGAGAAAGCCTTGAAAAAAATAGTGTCAAATTGTTATAATATTAGATAATTGTGGAAGTCTTAGAACATCAAATATGCTGTATATTTATTACTTTCTCTCTTAAGGTGTACATTGCAACAGTGCTTTCACTTATGTTTTACCTTCGTTTATTATAAAAATATTTTTCATTTACAAAATTAAATAATTTTGAAAATCCAATTTTTAAAGAAACTTATTATATGAGCGGAAATATCTAAAACTCATCCAATATCCAAAATCACGAGTTCTTCTCAGGTACTCACATGTCTCGATTACCTTTTACGATCTTAATTATATTATTTTATCATACAGGTAGCTACATAAAGCAAATTTAAAGTATTAAGAAAAGTTTACATTAGAAACATAAATAATTTTTTAAAAATTATGCAATTTATTTATTTTTTATATTTAATGCATTTTTTCCAATTAAGTTAAAGTAGAGGCAATAGCATAATGTAGTAATGGTAAATATATTGAGAGGAATTCATTAGAGAGAGAATATGTCGTTAGAGAAAAGGTAGAGCAACGGATAAATGGTTTATCTAAACATATCTGAGAAGTTTCTCAATCACATTAAAGTAACATATCATAGGTGTCATAGAAAAATAAATTCCCTCCGTGTTTATTTTTTATAAATTCAAAACATACTGTAACTCACACTGTTCAATTTTTTCGTGACGTTGTTTGAAAAAATAAATAAAAACAATCATGATCCTAGTTGGGGGAAAAAAACCTATGAAAATTGTACAAATTTTATTTTATTTTCTCTCAGAATATAAAAAATGAGTTACTGTATTTAGTAACATCGTATTCTAAAAAAAACGCAAGGACTATTAGCAACGATTCTTATAATTTTAAGCCGAGGTCAAGTGACAAGGCAATAAAATTTAGTTAAATTTATTTTACTTTATAGGCCCTTTTCAAGGTTATATTTTCTATGTATATAATCAGGTATTCTGAAATAAAGAACTCGTGATTAAAGTGTAACTCCAAAACGATAGTTTAGCCTATTATCTTTGTTTTCATGCAAAATAAAAATATGTGTGTTGTTACAAAAATGTGTTTATTATTTGGTCAGATAAAATGAAAATATATTTGTAAAAAAATAAAGAAGCACTATTAACTACAACGGATGTCTTCCATGAAGCAATCCTTTTAGAATTCACTAGTACTATTGTATTTATTGCTTGATACAATAATGTGCATTTATATTTTTATTGTGAAAAAGCCCTTGAGGGAATTATAAAAATTTATTATTACTTTTTCGAAATGTTTTTGAGGCAAACATTCAATACAAATTTAATGTTAGGAGTAGGAATCCCTGATTTCTTCTCAGTTCGATAAAAGTTCAAGTGAGTGAGTGAATATTAACGTCGCACTAGTCAGCTACTAAAAAGGTGAAAACTGCATAAGTATTGCCTTCTGTGTTACTTGGAGCAAAAAGTTTCAGCGTTATCAAATCTCGTTAATGTCATTTGTTTGCGTCATGTTAGCGAGCTCATGGTGGCTGGCGTTATTTCTGTCAAGTCTTGGTGCAATTCATTCAAAGAGCTTGATGAATCTAGCCAGGATCCTCATTTTGGCGATGAGAGAAAATTTGGAGAGAGAGGTGCCTGGTCAGATCACACCCTTGTCAGAATCAAATGAGTTGCGTTCAAAATTACGAGGTCTTTTAGCTTTCAAGTATTCCGTTGAGAAGCATTTAACCAATACCTTCATTTTTCACTTGTCGCAATTGTTTTCACAAAATGCATCAATGATAGCTTAGTTAATACCATATTGATACTGTATGTATATATTTGCTACTAGACATGAACAAGGTAATTAAGCTACATAAAAATTTTCAGAAATTTAAAAAAAAAAGATTTTTGAATGGATTATAACTAACACCGATTTTAGTATTGATTTAAAAACTCATTCACAGAGGCTTAACTTTATAAATAAAATCAAATAATTACTGAACGAAAAGAAGTATACCTAAGTTTTGGCATCTTAGAATAATCTTATCAAGTCTGAATATATAAGACTTGTTCTTTTTTGTAAGCTGTATTTTACTTTTTGGTTTCCTAAAGAAAAATAAAGTATTCTAACTTCTTAAAATATTTTTAATAATCCAATTAATTTATCATTACTTTCTTCTTTTTTATGCGCTTCTATGAAACAAAATTTGTAAAATAATATCAGGAAACAATAAATTGGTAAGCTGATTGAAGATTAAAGCAATACAAATTAAGCCATTTTAACTAACTAACCTAAGCTAACTTTCCTAAGCAAACAATAACAGACTGATCCTGTGTAATTGATTGCTTGCTGGTTGGATTGAAAACCAAAAAGGGTTTTCTTCCTGATAAAGCTGATTTTGCCAGTTGTATGCAATTTGCTTCTTGTATCTAGTATTCGAGGGAATTAAATTTTTTACTCACCTTAGAGCCTTATGTGTATTAGTAGCTGCAAAGTAGTAGTTTTGCAAAATAATCAGTAGAAGGATGGTTTTCTTGATCTTTAGGCTAGATTAATGGAGCTTTTTAGCTTTAACCTTTGTAACCCTATTAACTGTCCCCAAAGTGTCTCCTCCACTGCAGATGTCATTAGAGGGGAATGAGGCTTCACTCTTTGAGTTATGTCTCGATTTAGTACATCGCTTGAATTTTGTGTGATTCACAGTTATTCGTTACTTCATTAGCTTAGGGTGGATTTTTTCTTCTTCCTGTAATTGCTTCAAGTGAATGGTTCCATCCGAGGACTTCTTTTCAAGTTTGAAAATACCAGTTACAGAATTAAATTATTGTAGTCCCTGTTAAAATTTTCTTTTTTTCTCTACGCAGGAAAACAAACATTTATTTATATATTATGGCTTTTTTCCTTAATTCTATAAATAGATTTCCTATCAATGAGCTATAATAGTAATAAAAATATGCTAGTATTCCACTGGTATGTTTTCAGTTTGCGTACTATAGAAGTAAATATTAGCTAGTTGATCTTTTATAAATGACAATATATTTAAATAATAACTTATGTTAAATTATATATATTTCAAATCAAAATGTGTAATTACTCACGTGGATATTGTTAAGTATTTGTCTCCTACAATTTATTGGACTGTCCAAGTTCATTATACGAAGCATTATCGTGAATTTATATTATTTTTGTGAAATACACTCAAGAGCCAAAACATTATGACCACCCCTACATTTTGCAATGAACACGCCTGGATGACGTGGAAGGCACGTGATCAGGTGGAAGTGGTATTTAACTACTGCTGGAGAGTCTGAAGAATCATTCTTTCACCTTCTTCTGAGTGTGATGGGAAAGGCTGCGGATATAAGCGTCTTTAATAGAGGACAGATTGTAATGGCTCGAAGGCTCGGCACAAGTATTTCCAAAACTTCACTACTCGTGGGTTGTTCGCGATCTACAGTTGTTAGTACTTATGCAAAGTGGATGAATGACGGCGAAACCAGCAGTAGACGACATGATGTTGGACGTCCACACGCTATCAAAGAAAAAGGTCGTCGGAGACTGTCTCGCATGATGAAGCAAAACCGGAGCCAGACAGTGGCTCAGCCGACAGCCCTATACAATGCAGGGCCAAGTAAAATAGTATCGGAGCACACTGTTCAGCGGACACTGTTGGGTATGGGGCCTAAGCAGCAAACGTCCCACTCGTGTGCCTTTGCTCCCCAAGCGTCATCGCCAACTGCGCCTACGCGGGGTCCAGTAACATCGCGGCTGGTCCATTGATCAGTGGGAGAGAGCTGCCTGGTCAGATGAATCGCGGTTTGTCATTCATCACGCCAATGACCGTTGGTATTATGCTTTGGGGGACGTTCTCTTGGGCGTCTCTGGGACCCTTGGTTGTGGTAGAGCAGACCATGAATGCTACAGGGTATCTGAACATCCTTGCGGACCAGTTGCACCCTTACATGGTCTCTGTTTTTCTAGCTGGAAATGGAATATTCCAACAGGACAACGCCCCGTGTCACAAGGTTAAAACTGTGTTGGTGTGGTTCCAGGAACATGATGCTGAATTCCAGTTAATGTCCTGGCTGAATAATTCACCGGATCTTAATCCGATAGAAGACATTTGGGATGTCATGGGACGGCAGTTCAGAGTTCAAAGACCACCAATTCGCAATATCTCGGATTTGCGTGACCGTTGTTAAACATCTGGTACAATCTGTCTCCGGCTATCTACCAAGGACTTGTGGCATCCATTTCAAGTCAGGTTGAAGCTCTGTTGCGCGCCAAAGGTGGGCCAACTCGTTATTGACAGGTGGTCATAATGTTTTGGCTCTTGAGTGTATGTTTTATCAACAGACAGTTTTGATAAGCATGGATTATAAATATTTCACACAAGCGACTATTCTAATATTAAGAGGTTGTAAAGTAGAGTATTTGCAATTTTTTTGAATCAGTCTCATCATCTACCAACTCTATGCGGGGGGGGGAGTGAATATTAACGTCACATTGTACTTTGGAGGAGGAAATGCTGATCTTTGTAATGGTCGCTAGAAGAGTGTTTATTAACATCGCACTCTGAAGCGGCTATAGAAGACGAACCTCATTTTTTTAAACCAAGTGAAGAGAGGAGAATACCTGAGCTGACACATCCCAATTTCCAAATTTCGCCATTTTGTGGTTTTGAAGCCAAGACAGATTGAACGCGCATCAGTCCCTCTATACTAAGGGTCTTCAGTGATGATCTAGTGGCAGTGCTAAGTTGCCTTAGTTCATTAGAAAGAATCTTTCCAGAAAGATTTTCCTTTTGTCAGATTGCGCTTTTAGTAAATTTCCGTTTGAGGTGGAGGAGTTACAGCAGCATGCCACTTGGGAATCGAACCCACGGCCCTGGGATTAAAAGTTTCTTTCTCTGCTGACTGATCTAGCTTGACTTTTGCGCTTATATTAAAAGAAATGTATGGTAAATATTTTTCATGATCCATTAAGATTTTTTCTTATGATCACAGATTTCAGCATTTTAATGGTTTATTTCATGCAACACACAAGGAATTAACTAAAAAAAAAAGTACAAAATGATACACAATTTCGGGAGTGTATATTAGCATCGCACTCTAAGGCGGTCATTGACAACGAAACTTGTGATTTTGTGCCATGGTCAAACTACAAAAACCAAACTCTTCCAGATTCCACACAACGCCAACGTGAGGATTTTGAGCTACAACAGGATTAAAAAGCAAAATTTTTAAATACTTCATTCGTAGCAGTAGAATTGAAGGCCACAACATTAAATCAGAGGAAAAAGACAAATTTTTAGAATTTTTCCGATAGTTTTGATGCTTTATTTTAATACAAAGAATGAGTTGAATTCATATGACGTGACATGAATTGACAGACCCCCGATATGACAAACGTACATACGCATATTAAACAGAAAGAAAATTCGAGCCCTTAGTTTCCCTTACGCTCTACACGTAGTTTCTGCGTTTCAGTGAGTGTAATATTTACGTTGCCCCATAAAGCTGCACGAGGGCTATTGGAGATGGACTTCGTCATTTTGAACAATTTTCAAGTGACGAGGAGGACACCTGTGCTGTCTCAATCTCTTCTAACTTCTACACCCCATTAACGTTTGAGCCCCAACATATTCAATGTGCATCTGTCTTTTCTGCACGGTGGGTGTTTAGCGGTACTAGGCTCGAATTCATGACATGCTAGCCACGAGACCGTTACCTTGACCACTAGGCTACTGCGGCCGCGTTGCAGAAAGAGCAGAGAAGCAAAAGGACATTTTCGTTTTCTAGTTGACTCTGGTCATGGTCTACCATGGATGATGTGCTTATAAATATCAATACCACTACAGGTATATCTAGGGGAGACCGGGCCAAGAAGACTATGTTAAAAAAAATTTCTTTATTAATTTATTTTTAAGGATAATAAAATTAATTTTACTTGAACTGTTCGAGTAGTCCTTTGTAGTATTAAAATATATCGCCATGTAATTTTTCAAATAAAAGAAGTAAAGGATAATTTTATTTTTTCATACCCTGAAGAAATCGTCATCTTGCCCCAGTACTGGGGCAAGAAGACAACACTGAAAAAAGTTGAACATATTTTATTTTTTGAACATGTGACATGGTTTAACTTATGATAACTGTGTATGTACACCTCACAAAGTATCAAACTAAGCGTAATGCATTGTAAAGTAATGTTCTAGTGTTTAGTTGTGCAGCTAACAATATTCAAATAAAAATGCTATTTTCATAATTGGAACATTCCTCATGCCACCACTCTTGGCATTTATAGCACTAGATCAATTCTTCTGTTGGAAGGGCGCAATATTCCTCTTCACAAGCAGGACATCTTGCAACACCGTCCTTTGAAGTTGGTACAACTGGAATGTTTGACCTGGATTTTATAGTCTTAGGCCTACAATAATTTAGTTTGAGTTTTTTACTCTGTTTTTAGCTTCACGAACATCTTTTCTTTGTTTAAAAAAAAAAAAAACCTTCCGGTTCTTCCCCTTCTACTTTTTCCTTTCTTCTAACATTTCTTTGATTGGTGTGCTTGTAAGAATGCCTGAGCTCATTTTTTTTTTTTTTGCTTTTTCTTTTTTTTTTCTCACATTATGTTACTTTAGGCAAGGTTTGAAATAAAAATAAAAACTTTAACAGTCTTTGGTGCAACGGAATCACCATTTGGCATAAGTTCTGGTTCTTCTGGGTCTGAGGATTAGCACAATTATTCTCAGTTTCATCGCCAGCAGAATCATGGTCAGTAGATATTGTCACAGCATAATCATGTTCTCTAAACATAAGAGGATTATGAGGCTCGATCCCACATTCTTTAAACCTTTTCAACGGCATTTCCAACTGTAGTTGTTTTGAAGTAAGTGGTGCGAAAGCTCACCAATATTTTTTCCTGTGATAGTTTGTTCTGGATGAGTGAACATAAAGCTGTCAGATGCTTGGCTATAGTAGGTTTTAAATTGGTCGAAAAATGACACAACAAGGGGCTGGAGGCCATGTGATGAGCGAGAGGGCAATCCAACCATGATGATATTTTCGCTCTGCAACATAAGATATTCTGCCAAGTTATACGAGTTTTGAGATTGTCAATAGTCAGCAGAGTAGGAGATTCTTTGCTCGGTTTCACATGATGATAAATGTGCTTCAAAAGAGAGAAAAAGAGGTGTCTTGAGCGTTCAAGCCGTTATCATTATAGTGGCTTACAGTTCCTGATGGTGCTCTTTCTAGAAGTTCAGGAAGCATTTTCGTTTTCTCGCAAAAAAAAAAGTCAGAAAATGTGGCAGGTAAAAGCCAGCAGCTCTAATGCAACAAATTATTGCTTCATTTCTTCCTCTTTAGAGGGGGCTTTAGCGTACGGCAAAAATGCCTCTCTCTAGTCGCCACCCTTGTAACGAAACCTTTCCCGATCCAATGCGCCCCACCCCTTAGATCCATAACGGGTAGAAGCGCAAGGTCGCGCGAACAAACACACAGACAAACAAGTGTTGACAGGATTTAATAGAATGGACAACAGTTAGTTTAATAAATTCTGAAACACGGGACAAAATGACGAGCTCGTCAACTTGCCCCGGACTGTGTGTTTAAAAATATTCTTTCTCATTGACATAAGGGAAGGCAATTAATTGGCCTTTATTCATTGTAATCGATAGTATTTAATCCAAGTTACTCATAAATATTAAAGAGAAACAATTTATCTTACCTGTATCTGTAGCAGAGCTTATTTACGCATGCATAAAAGTTATCTAGGGGCATCGGAAAACAATCAAAGCTTCACAACTAACACAAAAATGGCGAGTTCAACGTCTCTTTACTATTGTTTAACGAAAGGCCAAAAGGAGAGTCAGTAGTTTTCCTTTGATGCTGCTACCTAGTGGAATACGGAAAGATTCAGACATTCGTCCTCTTGCCCCACTCTTCATCTTGCCCCGGTCTCCCCTACATTATATTAATGATTTTGGCATTTAGGTTAAATAGTTATTAAGAATTAAAAAACTTGATAAAAACTTCCTTTAGCAAACATTTAAATTTGAAACATTTATTTAATCTTTTCAGAAATCGTGGTCTAACTTTGAATCCTTTGAAATGTCATTTGGCTCGACAAAAGATTCCGTATTTACGAATCTGCATCACGCAACAAGGGATAGCAATTAGTAATTACAGTCGATTAAAGGCTCCTAAAATTTCAAAATATGTATCTACAATTTTGAGAATGGTACCTAAAAGTTATTTCATGTCGCCCATCCGGTGTAGTGGTTAGCGACGCTGACTGCTGAGCCGTAGGGCCTGGGTTCGAATCCCGGAGAAGGCATGGATGTTTGTAAATGTATAGTGCCTTCGCGGCATGGGGGTACTCTAAATAGCCGTCGAGCCGCATGTCCTCTCGCGAGGTTGGTGAAAGGGGAAGAGACGTGGGAGGCCCCTGACCACTCCCAGGGTGTTCTCCCTCAAAATTGGGGTGGAACTGAGTCAAATCGTACTGTCACCTGCATGGTGCTCAAAACTACGACTAATGACAGGCGTACTATCTAGCCCAATGCCATGATGAATTTCGTGGGCCTCGATATGACTACGTCAGAGAGGTGGCATTAGTTACAACAGTTATTTCCTCCTTTTCTATTCCAACATTGATACTTAAACGTAGGAAATTTGTATGGACTGGTTTGTTTCAGTACACTCTGACTCTATTTTAACGCTCAACTAGATGACTATCACGATATTTCTTCAGGTGTTGTAATTCAAAAAAGGGTAGATATGTACTAAACTATTTGAAAGTCGAGCATTCAATACATTCCATCATTATTTTAGTAGTAGAGAGGTAAAAAGAACTGCTAATTTTTTGAAGGAAAAATATTTTCTCCGATTCATCTCTTAAATTGGCGGGATCGAGAGCATTGATGTAGTTTCTCCTCCGTGTTAATTTTAGCTTTAAAACTCTGTTAATACAAGAACAAAAATTGGATTCAACCTTCGGAAAGATTATTTGGCTGATCAGATACCAATAATTACTTCCTCAATCTTTGGTAATTGGATAGTTTCCATTGATTCACAATTTAGTATTTGAAGAATGGAACTGAAAGCTTTTGTTCTTGTTAATTGACGTGCTCGGTCATTCTTATTCAATCACAGTTATTCAAACTTGTTTTCTCTCTCAAAAAGTTAAATTCCCAAATATCAAGTCCGAAAATATATCTTTAGCTGTGACCTGCGTTATATAGAACCAAAAGAGTAAAAGTTCGGTTAAACTCCATTGTGAATTGACCATTTTATTGTCCCTTATACAGGATTGTAATATAGATACTTTTCGGTTATTATAATTTCTTTAGAAAATTATATAAAATCATTTTGGATTATTGCATCAGCTCAAGCTATTGATAAATTTTTGATAATTTTATTTATAAGTATGTTACACAGGTTCAAATTGCCACTTAGAACCCAAATAATTAGCGGGAAATTTTAAGTATATTTGCTACAAATACACATCGTTCTTTACAACCGGCTTCAAAGTAATTCAGAGAGTTAACCATACTCTCAGTCAAATGGTATTGCGAGTAAAAATTTTCATTTTCCGAACTTTTGTTATATTTACTCTTTACATAACTGTTAATTGATTGCTTTTAGATTGAGCTGTTAATTAATGTCTTCACGTTGGTGGCAGCTTTAAATTACGAAGCCCTCGTGTTGTGTGCTTTAGAAGGTAGTATAAATATCAAATAAAAAACAAAATGTGAAAAGAAGTAATTTTGAAAAGGCAAACATAAAAACAGAAAGTTTCACTCTAGAATTTAAAGCGGTAGATGTAAAAGAGGGAAAGAAAATTTTATTCGAAACTAACTAAGTTCGAAATCAGAGTTAATAAATTTAAAAAGTACTAAATAATTGTATTGTTGATATACAACGACAGCCAATACGGATACCATTTGTATATATCATCCACGATTGGAGCAGGTCATTTCAATTCTCAGAAGTAGTGTTTCGAGAAAATTGAGTCAGATTTTTTCCTATTCTATTCATCCTAAAAGTGTAGATCAGCGAAAACAACCTGAGCTATGACGGAAATTTTTAAAGCCTTAGCAAAGTCTGCAAAACGTGGCCGTTCCAGTACGAATTCTACTTCGAAACTAATATCGAAAAATAAGCGCAACTCCCACGCAATGGATCCATAAGCGAATTCTTCCGGCAATAACAAGTGTGTAGCAACGGAACTTCTGGAAAAAAAGGTCCCTTCTCAAAGAATTATACATAATGTATAGAACAATGATCCCTACATGACATCATATAGCAAGTTAATCGAAAAAAAATTGTTTCCATGAAAATGATGCGTTGCACTCGAAGCATGCAACAAGTATTTAGACAGTAAATTGATGGTTTACTCTATTGTAATTTTGTAAAAGTTGTACTAATTTAATATTGGCCAGAAGATGAAATTCTGAAGAAAAAAAACCTTTAGCCTTAGCTGCTAATGATACTTGAAAAAATATTCACGAAATTGTCGAATTATAGTTTGAAAAATTAATGAAAAGAGGTAGCATTTTGCAGGAGAGAACTCAATTCTGCCTGAGGGAGAGATCGCTTACAGTTCCCCATCAGGATTATATCTTTTTACAATCGTGCACTCTCGAAGATGCGGTTGAAAAAAAATCTCCCTGACAGAGACCTGTTTAATGTCGAGAAATGAACACTCAGTTGAAAGTGGAACTATTTGAGTTTTCTTTGCGATATCTACGTGCTTTATCGCTTTATTTGTGAAGAAACAAATGAATTCCCTTCTGTAGAGCACCAACTGGATCGTGCTCCTTTTACTGCTGAAATGATTCTCTAAGAAAATAATGAAGCCATTTCCACTTGATTTGCGGTCCAAGAATATTGACCATTTTTCAAATCTATGTAAAGGTTGCTTAGATTTTTCAAAAAGAAATTTAGGAAAAAATTTACGAGAAAATATTTAATAACACATCTGTTAAATAGAAGTAATTTTTGCTTAATAACCTGTTTGATAGACAAAAAGCTTATTAAATTCTAATCATTCTACAGAAACAAAGATATTTCTTTTCATTGAAAACATTCATTCTCTTTGCCCACTTAAAGACTTCTCAAGTAAAATCCAAATTAGGAATTATTTGAGTGTTTCTAAAAAGGATGTAAAACTCATAACTGTTCCTTACCTTATACGTCACGAAAGTGGAACTTCTTAAAATCAATTATAAATAACTAATCATCCTAATATTGAATTGATTGTGGTATTTTTTATTAATGGCAACCTTTGAAGCTACATGAGCACTTTTTGAGGTCGAATCTCGTAATTTTGAGCTCCTGTCAAGTGACGAGGATGACGCTTGACAGGAACACCAAACTCTAAAATTCCACAACCCACCAAAGTACATAAAATCTCGACAAATTTATCGTGTATCAACCACTCTGCACAGTGAGTGTTTAGTGACTTCAGGACTTTTAACCCTGTATCTACCGCATTATCATTTACTGTAATTTTTTTCGAGTAATATTTCTATTTGAATCACTGCATTGAGAAAATTAAGGCATAAATAAAAAACCCAACTTTGGTAAATTTAAACCTTTAGAACCATTTAATTAAATGAGTACTTCAGAATACTCTCAGTACACGGAGGTTTAAAATATTCTCACAATACAAAAGGACTGTTCGACTTTTTTAACGGAGTTTTAACTCTTAAAAATGTTAAATAACCAGAGAACACTAATATTTTACAACACCAAATATTTATTTTTGAAAATACGAAATTTATGAAAATTATTTACTTTATTACACATAAAAGGAAGTTTTATACAAAAATTTAATTTAATGATATTCAAAGAAACAGTTTTTATTTTCATTAATGCATAGAAATTCATTACACGATGTATATTTTGAGTGGTTTATATTGAATGTTTTTAAAGCAGTGCATCCTGGGTCTCTGGGGTAGGAAATACTGTATTTTCTGAACATCAACTACTGCATCTTGAGTCTCATTCCTTCTCTTGATCGACATCTTAAGAATCGAACGAATTTTACAGCAGATAATTTGCTGAGACTTCTTCATCTGAAGAATCATATGCTAGGGCCTCTTGAAGACTGAGCTTTTTCCAAACACTCTAAGAAAAGGGGGGAGTAAATAAAAGAACCTTGAAAACCTCCTATTATTATTAAATTAGAGTTACACATAAAAAAATTAAAATGCTGCTAATTCTTGAATAAATTATAGATATTCCTTTTAATTGTATGGCAAAAAAGTGCTCAGATTCAAAGTTCAAACTTTTTTGAAAACGTTAAAATAAAAAGTTGAAAAAAAAACAAATGAAATAAATAAGTTAATCTAAAAAGAATAGCCAAAAAAAAAAAAAGCATAACTCTATTGTACTATTGGAGGCATGTCAAACTCATTTGATATCATTGGCCAAATGAAACTGTTTTATATTAAGTTGAAGGCCCATGTTTTTTTTTTTCAATGTTCAAAAAATTAATAAAGCAGGTTTTAAAATGATTATATTCAATATTTATAAAACTCAATGAATTATATATTATACATACATAATCATTTAATATTTCATTTTATTTTTTTAAACTATACATGTTTTGTATTGTTTTATTAAAAAAAGAAAAAGAAAAGTTATAATACGAATACAATTTAATATTACTTTTAAAACTTATTTGACATCCTTTTTTTTCTCAAAAAAAGTCATCAAAATTTGGGTGGATATATTTAACTGATGAAATTTTTAAAAAATGATGATAAATGCTAATCATTTAATCTTGACCTTTCTGAATTTTTGTTACTTTTCATTAAATAAAAAAGTTTCTCTCAAAAATAAATACTTCCAAACATAGTCATTCATTATATGCGTAATAAGTGATAATTTTAAGAAATGGATCTACAGATGAACAAGCATAAAAATCTAGAATTTCAACTTTAAAACATTTTTGCTTCAGTAAGGAATCACAATAGATTTTAATTAATTACATCTGTAAGACTTCATCAGTAATTTAAATATCGATAAATAGAGGTGAAGTCAAGAAACGAAATTGTAATTCAAAATTTGTAAAATCAGAAAATATTGGATCGAATTCCATTTCTAATAATTTAACTTTGTGAGAATATATTTTGTAAGTTTTAATTTAAGTGATTTATCAATAGAATTTGAAAGCATTCAAAGTCAGACAAGTTTTCTCTTTCTGTTAATAATAATTTGTCTTTAATAATTTTTGTTTGAAATGTCATTATATATATTGTCACGTAGAAGTAATAAGGCGAAGTTATCCAATACACAATTTATTTTGTCGTAGTGTTTTACACGGCAGCACCACAACTGAAGACCTATCCTGCTGTAGTACTTTTATAAACCTGGTGGAGGGTTCTAGAATAACCACCAGGGAAGAGATTAACATAAATTCAATTTACATAATTTGCAAATGTCCATAATAATAAATAATGAAAGTCATGATTAAATTTAACAAATACCTGGGAGGCTCGAACCCGAGTCACTTGCATGGTAGAGCAGTGCTCTAACCGTTCGGCCACTCAGAGCGTATCAGTTTGTTACATTTCTCCCTCCTTAGGAGACACAGCGACCCGCTGTAGTTGTTTCGAACGGCTTTTTGTAATAGGTCCAAAGTAAACTTGTTTAGGGTTCCTTTTGTCAAAAACAGTCCGGACTGGTTCCGTTGGTGACTTGTCTTGTTTAATGTCTTTTAGCTGAAGGTCTGGGTCTTTATAAGGTTTCATTCGCAGAACATGTACCACGTCTCTTAATTTTCGTTTGGTGCGCATACTATCACAAGGTTCCACCTCATAAGTGACTTCGGATAACCTTTTTCTCACCCTATAGGGTCCAAAGTATCACTTTAACAATTTTTCAGATAATCCAACTTTCCGGATTGGAGTAAATATCCAAACCAGGTCCCCCTCTTTGTAATTCACTATCCGATGTCTTTCATCATAACGGCATTTGTCTTCGTCTTGTGCTCTTGTTAGATGTATTTTTGCTAGTTATCTAGCTTCTTCGGCCTTCATTATTAGGTTTTGAACGTAATCATTCGCTGATTCATCGGGAAGAAAGGGCAAAATGGCATCTAGTAGAGTATCCACATCACGTCCATGAACAAGGAAAAATTGACTGAAACCTGTCGCCTTCTGCTTTGCGGTGTTATATGCAAAGGTGACAAATGGAAGTATGTTGCCCCCAATTTCTTTTGGTCAACATTGACATACATGGCCAGCATGTCAGCGAGTGTTTTATTGAACCTTTCCGTGAGGGCCATTTGTCTGAGGGATTTATGCAGTAGTTAGCAAATGATACGTCAATCATAAATTATTTACTTCTTTAACGAGATTCGACAAAAATGATCGCCCTCTGTCACTAATGATTTCCCTTGGTGATCCATGTTTCAGTATAACGTCTTCAACTAGAAATTTGGCTATTTCCGTGGCTTCACCGCTTGGTAGGGCCTTTGTGACAGTAAATCGAGTGAGATAATCTGAACAGCCAATTATCCATCTATTCCCTTGCTTTGTTAGAGGAAATCTTCCAAGTAAATCTATCCCTATTTTAGCAAACGGGATATCCCTTGGCAATATTGGATGAAGCAATCCAGGAGGTCGCTGAGGTTGAGATTTTCGCCTTTGACACTCTCGACAATGAGACACATAGCGTCGGACACTGCGATATAGGCCAGGCCAGAAGTACATCCGTCTGATTCGGTCGTACGTTTTGGCAAACCCTAAATGACCCGCTGTCGGTGCATCGTTAAGGCTTTTTAATACGTCCCCTCTAAGATGTTTCGGTATGAACAATAGCCACTGCTTTCCTAAAGGATCGTAGTTTTTTTTGTATAAAATTCCATTAATTTCTTTAAACTTTAAGAAGTCTCTCTTTCTAACCATTTCGTCTTGAATATTTGCTACATCAGGGTCTTTACTTTGCTCACTTTCGAAATTGGTAATGGTATTGAGGAATGGTATATCTTCACAGTGAGCTCTTCTTCAATTTTAAGCAGTGGGCTCCTCGATAAGCAATCAGCATCCTGGTGCTTTCTTCCGGTCTTGAAAACTATTTCCACATCGTACTCTTGAAGAAGCAAAGCCCACTTTGCTAATCGCCCAGATGGATCTTTTAGATTCGCCAACCAGCATAAAGAGTGGTGATTGGTTTCCTTTGTAAATGGGTGGCCAAAGATATAGGGTCGGAACTTACTTATCACCCAAATAACTGCTAAACATTCCTTCTCTGTAGACGAATAATTTTTCTCGGATGTTGAAAGTGATCGGGTTTCATAAGCAATAGGCCTTTCAAACCCACTCTGTATTTGTACGAGAATAGCACCAATGCCATATCCACTGGCGTCAGTATGTATTAGGGTTTTAGCTTTTGGTTTAAAGAAGCCAAGCACAGCATATCTCGTCAGCAGCGATTTTAAACGGATGAATGCTGATTTATGTTCTTCAATCCATACAAGTTTAACATCTTGCTTCAATAATTCGTGCAAAGGCCTGGCGATGTCGACAAAATTATGGACAAATCGGCGATAATAAGAGCAGATCCCAAGAAAGCTTCTAACTTGCGTAACGGTTTGGGGGTTGGAAATTCTCGAACTGCTTCGACCTTCCCTGTATCTGGACGAATTCCATCTTTGTCCACTAAGTGATCAGAATCTTAAGGCTTCTTTGACCTAAACTACACTTTTTATGGTTCAGTGTCAATCCAGCATCTCGTATGCACTGTAGCACCATCCTCAATCTCAAAAGATGTTCTTCGAAAGAGGCAGCGTAGACAATGACATCATCTAGATAACATAAACAGTGCTTCCACTTCATCCCTTTAAGATACTATCCATCATTCTTTCAAACGTGGCTGGGGCGTTACATAACCCAAATGGCATAACCTTAAATTGGTATAATCCATTCGGAGTAATAAAAGCCGTCTTCTCTCTGTCTCTTTCATCGACTTCAATCTGCCAGTATCCAGACTTAAGGTCTATTGCAGAAAACAAGCTTGCACCCGAAAGATTATCAAGGCATTGTCAATCCGGGGTAATCCGGGGTACACATCCTTTTTGGTAATTTTGTTCAAGCGACGGTAATCCACACAGAAACGCCAGGATCCATTTTTCTTTTCCACCAGAACAACTGGGGATGACCACGGACTCTCCGAATGCTCTATAATGTCCAGCTTCAGCATTTGAACAACCTCTTTTTGAATTAATCTCCTCTCTTCAAAAGACACTCTGTAAGGCTTTTGCTTAATAGGTTGGCAATCACCGGTGTTTTTGTGTTTTACTTACTCGAGACTCTTATTTTGTTCTCAAAATCAAAAACATCTGTAAAGTCGTTAAGCAACTTCAAAAGATCTTTCTGTTGCGCCTCACGCAGTTCCGGGTCTAAAAGGCATTTGAATTCTTTCACCGACTGTTTAGGGTGCTTCATCTGTTTTACTTC